>CM047870.1:20275351-20431044 GCA_026212405.1 Petrea volubilis
ACTCTTGAAAGAAAGAAAATATTTAATTAGGATAGGGACCTTACTTAATTTCATAAGTAAAGGTTCTTACTTTAATTCATAAATATTATACCTCCATACTTAGTGTATGCAAGGTAGAAGTTTTGCTTAATTGCATAAGCCTTAGTTTTCTATGCTTTTGCATTCACAAGTTTAGCTTTATTTATGCTTTTACATATCTAATTACAATTATGTTAAGAACAAGTTTGGTATTACTCTTTTGAATTATATGCCACCGTGCTCATATGCTTTATGTTAGGAAGTAATATATTTTCCTAGGCTACGTACCTGCCTCTATGATTAATATGCAAAGTTATATTCTTATATAAAATTTGAAAGCATTTTATTTATGTAAAAATATGTGAAAATCCTTAATTGTGCGTGTCGGGGCCAAATATGTTCTCGATGTGGATGGGACTAGAGTTCAACCCGGCGAAAATGGGCTTGTAGGTCTTAAAACAGTTCTCGCCATCCATGTCCTAATCCCATCTTGCATGGACAAAGTGTTCTATTATTGGTTGTGGGTCGTACGAATTGGCATAGTCTTGAAATATGGCCACCGATGTGAACGGATGGAATTGGTGTGAATGGATGGAATATTGGGATTAACGATGTGAACAGTTGGAATATTATGATATGGGAGATATAAGGAAATGATGATCATGATATTGTTATCCAAAGGTAAAGTATTATGTGAAATATTATATGGCTATGTGCACATACTACACACACACACCTTATGTGATTAAGTGAAATTTTTACTCAACAGTTGGGTTGACATGGGTTATGAACACATTTTTTTTGGGAAAAACATTCTAGTGTATCAGGAGGAAGGTACCAGGAGGGCATTACAAAGCTTTTATTTAGCTAAAGTTATTATTTTCACTTGTATAACATCTTTTGTACAACTATGATTTCACTATGTTGTAGTAAATTTTGGTATTATTATGTATTTGCAATAAAAATATTTACCGTTGTGCGTTTCAGTCCTATATATTTTATTACAAAAAAGGATATTTGCCGGGTTGCGACACACTCGCTATTGGTCATGCGGTCCCAAAGCACCAATAAACATGGACAGAGGGTGGCCTGTCAAGTCCAGCATTGAGAGGCTCAATTGTGATAGGCTCCGTTCAGGTGACGTGGGAGGATTTCATCCGGATCATAATGGTGGTTGTGCAAGCTGCACTTGTGGTTGTGTCGCCACAGGCACTTCCTAGAGGACAAACTATAGCAAGGAGGAGCAGTACACCCCTAACTAATTCATCAAGAAAGAACATGGCCCAATATAGTGTTAACCATCCTGCGCAGGTTGGAGCACACTCGACGGCAGTGTACAAAGGGGCACGCAAGTAACATTCACTTTTCTCCCCCCATTTGAGCATTTCGAGTAAAGTAACATGGCCACACAACTTGTAACTTAGGGCACACAGACTCCAAAAAAGCAACCAAAAAGCTCCCATATCTAATTTACCAAATCCCTATGAAGGAATCGATGATCTAGGGATTCTTCTTAAGAGGTAGCACAACAAACACATTTAGAACCCAACACTATCCCTTTTTGCTTTAACTTGTGATCTATTGGTAACCAATTCTGTAATAATCACCGTATAAAAATAAATAGGTAGGAGTTATAAGCTTACTCCAGAATAATTCCAAGTAAGGAGAAGTTGTGATAGGTGCAACAATGGCCTGCCAGGTTGAGCTAGTGGAAAACGCTTCTATATTAGAAAGAGATTGGATAGGCTTGTCATGACCTCTAGAAATGTGAATCTATGACGACCCCGACAACTCTTTATTATTATTATATTATTATTATTAGTATTATTGTTATTATTATGATTATTATTATCATTAGTGGTTACATACATTCGTGCATTGTTAATTACAAAACGTACAAGGTACATTACAAATATAAGGGTACAACCAGAAGGAGAGTATCGAGTTGCTAGTTCTACTATATCTACATAGCAAAAGCAAAAACTACCAACTACACTACGCAGTGGAAATCCTACATCTTTCTTCATAGTAAAATGCTTCAAAAGGTTCCTCCTCCTCATCGTCATAAAGGCTAGCTTCGGAAGCATCTAAATCATTATGTAACACGGAATCAACATACGTTGAGTAGAAATATTTCTTTATGCACATAAGGTGCTCGGGTGTCAAGTGCACATTAGTTACACATAGCACACATATAGTTTCACACTTTCTACCTTTTGTCACCTGACAGTGACCCTTATAACTACCCGGGCCGAAATAACAACCAACATATTTCTCCCGCCAGCCTTATCCTCCAATGGTCGTATCCCGGGCAGACGCCTAGTCTTGTCCTACGACCCTCTCTCTTCAGTAGATCCCTCCGTCTACCCAAGGGGGGATTAGGAGATGGAAGGGGTGTGAACTCTCCCGGCTACTCAATAGTATGTCCCGGTGGAACACCCCCAGACCATTCCAGCAGATATGGGCCCATTCACAGAATTGCAATTTGTTCACACATGCACATAATCTTTGGAAGTTTATATCATAGTTTAGTAAAGTGAGCTCCACACTTATAAATGAAAGCTTTATATTTGCTTATTAAGCATATTTACTTAGAAATGTTAAATATGTAAATAGCTAGTAGCAAAAATATGTAAATAGACAAAATATAAATATAAATATATAAATATAACTAGTATGAATATATAAATATAAAGATTAAAATATAAATAGTATAAATATATATAAATATATAGATTAAAATATAAGATATATAAATATATGAATACTACATATATATACCTATATAAAGTATAGATAACTATATATATAGATATGATAAGAATTATCTACATATACATATAAAACTAATAAAATGAATATAAGTTTATATATACATATACGTAACATATATATCTATATATAAAAGTAGTCTATAATAAGTATATATATATATACATATACGTAACATATATATATATATCTACATATAATGAACTTAGTTAAATAAATATATATACATAATTAACATATAATGAACTTAGTTAAATGAATATATGACAATACTTTAAATATTTATATATATATATATACGTACATAGATGTATATGTTTATATATATGTAAAGTACTAAAGTAGGCATAAATCTATAGCATAAAGTAAAATAAAAGTTCTATTTATCAAATAATAGATATGTGGAGCTTTCTTTACTAAGACTTTCAAGAACAACATAAGATATTCTCCTAATACCTCAACTAAGGCATAAAGGTTTCACAACACTTCAAATAAAGCATAAACTCACATAATACTTTCAATAAAGCATAGAGCATAATAATCACATATTACTTCACATAAAGCATATTAATCACATAATACTTACAATAAAGCATAATAATCACATATTACTTCAAATAAAGCATATTAATCACATCATATCTTCAAGATCATGTTCACAAGTCTAACCACTCTTCAACTTCCTCCCAACAAGAGTTATATTATGACAAATTAACCATAAAGCTTTAAAATAGCATGATAATGGCAAAAATAACTAAAATCCTCTACTTAAGACATAAAGAATGTTCCTACCTTGTGTTCTTCCAAGTAGTGTAGTGTTTTGAGAGAAAATGATAGTGTTTTGAGAGAAAATGAGAGAGTGAGGATGTGAGCAAGGGGGAGCACGGTTTTGGGGCTAAATGGGGCTGAAAAATGAGGATTGTGGGTGTATAAGGTCTTGTGTATTGATCTTCGAAGTATTAGAGGCAAATATCTACATATTATATTCATTTAAATACATCTACCATACAATTATACATGGTTGGTTATACATACACCTCACTTTACTAACCACCATGCATATATATGTGGGTATGGGTGTGTGTATATGTAGCTATGTATATCACCACTAATATATATTTATATATGTGTATGAGGCTAGGTTTCAAGAGTGTATTAGTAGAGATATTTTGATAAAATATAGAATAAAATCAACTAAAATCAAACAAAACCTATAAAATCTGAAAACTCTTATTTATTAAGTATTTTTATTGTTTATGTCTCAGCAAAACCGAAATTTGGGGTTGGAGAAGTGAAAAGACCAAAATACCCCTTGTTTTGCCCTTTTTTTTCGAAAATCGCCCAAAAATAGAAATAAAATTCTAAAAATTCGAAAATTAATTTTTATAAGTCAAATAAAATCTAAAATATTTATTTATATTATTATTTTCATTTTTGATAATAATTAAGCATTTTAAAAATTAGATTTCAAATTAAGAACTTAAAGACAATATTTTTTGAAAACTACTAAAATTTCTTGGAAAACTAGGTAAAAGTTGAAAATAATCTATTAAATAATTTCTGGGAGTTTAGAAGGATTAAACGCATTAAATTTTAAGAATATTTGGAATTTATAATATTTTTTAAAAATTTGTGCAGTAAATGCTCATTTGTTCGAAAATAAAAAAAATAATACTTTTGAAGAATAATTTCTGTAAAACAATACTTCATAAAATAGTTCATTTAGAAAATTATTCATCAAAATAATGGACACTCAATATATAATATAAAATATTTAAATAAAGGAATTTTACCGGGTCGTTACAGAATCTCCATGATGTTCTCTACAAGATGATGCCCAATTAATTTCTCTAATTTACATGGCACCCATGAGCTGTTCTGTACAAAATCCCTCACAAGTGTGCCAGGCTTAATACAACGAGTAACAGGATAATAAAACACAACTCCCCTAGGCAAGCATTTGTCAAGCCACAAAGTTACAGCCCCATCCCCTACTTTCTGACATATATAAGGTTCAACTTCAGTCCTGATCGGAGTTCCTTTATTGTGGAGCCAATAACATAGGATGTGAGGAGTTAGTGTACCTACACTAATCTCCACCAGAGCTTCCATGTGAAAGCTCTGGCCATTTGGCATAGATGTCTAATATCAAGACCCCTTCTCTCATTGTCCCACATATTTTTTCCAAGAGCACCAGTGAAGTTTCCTAGAATTACCATGATTGCCCAAAAGAAACTGTTAAACAATTTTGCAATAACATCGAACAGATTTTGAGGGGGACAAAATACCTGTAGCAGATAGATTGGCGTGGCTTCTTAGACACTTCTGATAAGCTGTAGCTTTGCTCCATAAGATAGAATAGTGGTTTCCCACCCACAAATTTTGTTTCTGTATTCTCAATAAGGCCATGAAACAACATAGCTTACACTTGTCAGTGTACAAAGGGTACCCAAGTTTGTGATAAGCAGCTGAGTAATAGAGAAACCAATAATGCTTCTAATAATTTCAATTTTCTAAGGAGGATAGCCCTTACCCACAAGGAAAGACTTTTTAGCATAACTCAGTAATTGCCCTCATACAACCTCATAATCATGAAGAATTTCCAACACAAATCTCAAAACTGCATGTGTAAGTCTAATAAATAGCATCAAATCATCTACATAGCCCAAATGAGATATCACCAAAGGAGATAATTGATCATACATTGCAATTTTAGAATTAGTACAAAACAGATCCAATTTCCTAGAGAGCCACTCAACTGCAAGAATGAACAATGCAGGAGACAGAGGACCCCCTTACCTTAATCCCTGAGAAGCTTGAAATGATGTGGACTGAGCACTATTAACCATAACTGAGAAGGACCATTGAGCCACACAGTTGAAAATCAACTGTATCCAAGTATTTTTAGACCCAAAAGCCTTCAACACAACCTATAGAAATGGCCAACGCACCCTATTATGGGCTTTAGCCATATCTAGTTTTAAGGCCACCCTATCTCCATGTTTTCTATCATAAATTCCATTAATTAACTCCCAAGCCAACAAGATATTATTAGCTATGTCTCTACTAGCCAAGAAGGCCGACTGTGATGGGGATATCAATAAAGGTAAAATCTTAGCCAATCTTTGGTACACTATCTTAGTGAAGACCTTATTAACCACATTGCAAAGGCTTAGTGGTCTAAAGTCTGCACAAGTCTCAAGGTTGGCCTTCTTTGGAAGCAAGACCAGTGTAGTTGCTGTAAAAGAATTAGGCATGCTTCTACTTTCAAAAAATTCTTAAGTTGCTTCCAGTAAGTCAAAACAAATGATATCCCAGCACTTCTGAAAGAAACAATAGTGAAACCATCTTGTCCAGCAATAGATTTTAGCTTCAAATCAAAAAGCACCTGCTTCAATTCTGGCATGGTTGGAGGTGAGCAAATCCTTCTAGTTCATGTCATCGGTTACAATGGGGGGAATATGGGCAAAATTCTTAGTGTGGCTAGCCTCCGGAGTTGTAAGAAGTGTAGCAAAGTAAACCTTGGCTAGGTCAAGTATGTCTGATGGAACTAGTAAGTAAAGTGTTATTTTCTTGTATACAATGCACAAAGTTCCTTGCCCTTATTTGTTTGACGATGTTGTGAAAATATTTAATGTTCCTCTTACCCTGAACAAGCCAAGTCCAAGTTTGACTTCTGCCTCCATAACTCTTTTTCCGTATTCAAAGACGTATCATGAAGATCATTGGCCCATTGTAATGTCTCATAAGTTGCTAAGGAGGGGTTGGCATCACAGTTTTGTTCACACTATAGCACAAATTCTTGAGCTGTTGTCACAACAGTGATGATATTTCCAAATTCAATCTTGTACCAGTAACCCAAGGCCTTAGTCACAACATTTAATTTGAGTTTGAGTTCTACCATACCAATTGCCCCAACTTGAGAGTCCAAGGCAGTTTGAACAACCCTCGAAAACTGATTATCTGAAATCCACGTGCAGAAATCTGAATACCTCTCTTGCTACCTTGAGTTATGTCACGACCCGGCAAATATCCTTTTTTGGTATTAAATATATATTGGACTGAAACGCGCAACGGTAAATATTTTTATTGCAAATACATAATAATACATAAATTTACTACAACATAGTGAAATCATAGTTGTACAAAAGATGTTATACAAGTGAAAATAATAACTTTAGCTAAATAAAAGCTTCGTAATGCCCTCCCGATGCCTTCCTCCTGATGGACTAGAATGTTTTTGCCTAAAAACATGTGTTCATAACCCATGTCAACCCAATGGTTGAGTAAAAATTTCACTTAATCACGTAGCGCGTGTGTGTGTAATATGTGCACGTAGCCATATAATATTTTACATAATTCTTTACCTTTGGATAACAATATCATGATCATCATTTCCTTATATGTCCCATATCATAATATTCCAACTGTTCTCATCGTTAATCCCAATATTCCATCCATTCACACCAATTCCATTCGTTCACATCGGTGGTCATATCTCGAGAATATGCCAATTCCTACGACCCACAACCAATACATAGAACACTCCGTCCATACAAGATGGGATTAGGACATGGATGGCGAGAACTATTTTAAGATCGACAAGCCGATTATCGCCCGGCCGAACTCTAGCCCCATCCACATCGAGAATACATTTGGCCTCGAAATGCACAATTAAAGATTTTCACATATTTTCACATAAATAACATGCTTTCAAATTTTATACAAGAATATAACTTTGCATATTAATCATAGAGGCAGGTACATAGCCTAAGAAAATATATTAATTCCTAACATAAAGCACATGAGCATGGTTGCATATAATTCAAAAGAGTAATACCAAACTTGTTCTTAACATAATTGTAATTAGATATGTAAAAACATAAATAAAACTAAACTTGTGAATGCAAAAACATAGAAAACTAAGGCTTATGCAATTAAGCAAAACTTCCACCTTACATACATCAAATGTGGAGGTATAATATTCGTGAATTAAAGTAAGAACCTTTACTTATGAAATTAAGTAAGGTCCCTACCCTAATTAAATATATTTCTTCCTTTAAAGAGTGTTTTATGGAATTAAGGGGATGTATAGAGGGCTAATATGTATATATGTATGTGAAAAGAAGGGTTTGTGTATATATATGTGACGACCCGAGACTTCTAGTTAAGATGACGAGAATATATATTCACCATTTTCAATCAATGACCAACTTTACTCAAAAGCACACAACAACGATTTTATTAAGTAACCCAAAATATGTACAAGAAGTCACTTAATATTCCATATTTGTAATTACAAGATCCAACTACATCGAACTAACTAAAAGCCTCGAATCGCTCCGCTGCGTTTTCCTCGCTAGTAAACTCCACCTCGTTTCTAGCTAAAACATTATATAAATACATTATCAATAAACATGTTGAGTAGAAACTTTGAATATAACATGAGGTGCTCGTGTGAGGTTTGTGCACCGAACATATAATCACATAATTTCACGTTGGATTTCTTCCACCTCAACGGGCAGTTACCTCATCACTTCGTGCCGATATTTCCAACCAAACACTCCAATTCCCAACCAATCACTCCGGTGGTCATGTTCCCGGCATATACCGATTATCATAATACGCACTTCAATACATAGACACTCCGTCTATGTAAGGAGGGATTAGGCAACGATGGAGGATCGAAAACAAATTTAAGACCGGCAAACCCGATGCCGCCTGGCCGAACTTGACCACATCCACCTCTAGCACTTTGGGGCCCGACATGCACACATAAACTTCAAGTAGGTCATACATTTTTGCAGAAATTCAGCACAGAATCTGAGCATAAAGTATAAATTTTTCAGCTTGAAAAACGTCGAAATTTTCGACTGTAAACTCAAATTTCCAGCCTTCCAATTATTAAATTTCCAGCTTAAAACCTACTGAAATTCGGCACATATATTCTTAGGGTTGTAAAATAGACTTTTAGTCAGTAAAATTTTGAATTTCCAACTTACGAGATTTAGAATTTTCAGACAGCCACACGAAACGCTTTAGCGTGCAACTTCTGAAATTTCCGTCTTTCGTAACCAAAATTTCTAGCTTTGAAAATAGTGTAATTCCAGCTTATTGTGCACTGAAATTACAGCTTATAAAACAGGTTTTTAGTTGGTAAAAATTGGATTTTCCAGCCTTGCAAAACAGAGGATTTTCAGCTTGAAAACAAGATTTTCAGCATTGTGAACAGTAATTTCAGCAGATATTTAACTAGAAATTCATCTTGAAAAACTTGAAATTTCAGTTTCTATCACATAAATAAGGTACTAACAAAGTGTCCAACATAATAACACATGATTCAAGCATCATTCTAACACAATTCAAGCAAAATTCAGCATGATTTCCAGAAATTGCAGTGTAATATGCTCATAACATCACTATATGCTAATAACTAAATCCTCTTGTATTCCCTAAGACCTAAGATGGAAACCAACTTGTGGTTATCTCCTAGGGTCTAATGGGGAAGATAAAATGCTAACCCTTTCATAAAAACCTAATTCTAACTCATGCTATAAGCAAAACTTCTACCTTCTCTGAGTTCTTCTTCTTTTCTTTTTGTGTGTGTGTATAGTGGCGAAGTATGGAATAAGGTTGGAGAATTGTAGGGAAATGACCAAAGGAAATATAAGACTGTAAGTGTGTGTGTGACCGTGTAGCTTAGTGTGCGTGTGTTAGCGGTTTTGTTTTGTCTTGCCTAATATTTACTTATAAATACTAATAGGAGACATAAGAGTATAATATTAATTAAGTCATTATCTAATGATCTCTACTTTCCAACTCAAGAGCCTTGTAATAAGTCTAATTTTAATAAGTGGTAGTCTAAGTTAGTGTTGGTCATACATGTATGTCTACATCTAGAAGAGTTAATACAAGTGTATATACACTTCTACACTTACATTAATTGACGGAAGATTGGGACATAAAAATGAAATTTGTACCAACTGTTTAGTATTTTTTATGTATAAATATAGGAAAAACCGGCCACCCCCCCCCCCCCACTCTTGAAAATTTGTAGGTTATTTCTTATTTTGTATATTTATGGAAGAAAATAATACCTATGGGTAGAAAATGCAATTTATCCATTCTTTAAGGTTTTTCTCCGAAAGTTATAATAATTATAAGAAAAATCTTCTAAGTCTTAGTATATGTACACCCTAAAACCATGTACATATATATTTATATGCATACATATATTTTCTTGAATTTTATGGTTTATATGGTGATTAAGTAAGACAAGAAATAATCCTAAAACTTGTACATATTGCAATTAAAACGAACATGTATCACAAAGCAATAACATGATGGAAACTCATACATATAAACATGTAATTTACGCGCATTTAATTATATCTATATATATATATAATCGAAGTGAGAATTTGGGTCCTTACAATATATATATGTGGGTAAAAGATATTCTATAAATATGGAGTGTTTTGTGGGTTGAGAGTAAGGTGAGTGCGTTTGTATTTTAGGCAAGATTTGTGTGTTTGTGTGTGTTATGTATGTGCTGAAAATTGGAGGATGAGGATCTCTATTTATAACGTTGAGCATGTGAAATAGAGTTATTTATTATTAAGATCAATTTTCATTTAATGCATTCTTTACACCTAAGTTGGGTAATTAATGAAATAGTCCAATTCACGCACTTAAGTGTCACCTTAAATATGCTTAGATGTGCCCTGAATTGTATGAATTATCCCCTAAGTAAACATGAGCCATGCAAGTGCACATTTTCTAGAAATATTGCTACAAGAAGTAACAAGAACCATGCAGGTGTAAAAGTTGATGAATAATCTTAGAAAAATATCTTTGTGTGAAATCATACAATATATATATGAAATCATCAATAGATATGTATAATTTTTCGTGCATATATATATATATATACATATGTACAAATATATTTTACAATTTTTTAAAAGGTAGTTTTATAAGAAATTACAATGGTGTATTTATTTATAAAAAAAACGAATGTGTATATATTATTATATATATTGTATATTTTCTTAAAGATACATATATATATATCTATATATATGAGTAAAAAAATCGAAAGATATATACTGGAAAAATGTATTCTGTCAAATTTTACAAATATTAAATACATTATGGAGAAATGTCTAAAAGAATATTATTACAAATATACTCGATTTTAAATAATAATAATAATAATAATAATAATAATAATAATGAGAATAATAATTGTGATATATTAATAATTATGGAGTAAAGAAATAATCACATTGCCAAAAAGGATATACACATTTAATCATGAAATTACACATAATTCACACATATAAAATAAAAGTCACATAATAATTGCATAAAACATTAAACTATATATAATAATTTTTAAAATATTGCATGAAACATAATATATAATAATTTTTAAAACAGTAGGAAGTACTGTGGTATTACAAGTTATGAAATCTCACTAGAAGTGGAGAATGGCGTGAGATGAACCTTCCCAAATGAGACACTTGCAAATTATAAAAAAAAAATCAAGCCAAGCCACATTGTGAAGTATTGTGTCAAGCCTCTCCCACACAGTATTATTAGTGCAAATGAATTCTGAACCTTCAAAAGATGTATCCAACCCACTCACTTGTAGACACTTAATAAATTCCATCATGGTTCCTATACTTGGGACCACTGGTCCATTTTTCTCCTCAAGCCTACAGAATATGTTGAAGTCTCCGCCCACAATCCATGGTTCTTCAGTGCTTGCTTCTCTCAGAGCTTCCCATAGAGGCCTCCTTACTCTATTACATTGAGCATAAATGATAGAGCAATAAATGGTAGTAGCTCAATGAGGTACTTTGATTTTATGAAGAATTTGGTCCCGATCCTTAATCACAGTCACAAGCCATGTGCAGTCATGTAAAAAACATAAATGATTAGAACCATTAGTAATCAGAGAATTGAATCCCAGTTTTTTGCATACCCCCAACTTATCCAGCGTAGTTTTTGTCTCCAAAATAGCCACCATGTCAACTTTATTAGTGGGCTTTATTTCCATGGCATAGTCATGTTTAAGGGGGTCACAAAAGCCCCTAATATTGCTTATAAAAAGATAAGGCATGATGTAATATAAGAGGACCAGCTGCAACTACCTTGCTTCTAGTAACAATATTAGTCTTCCTTGCCATCTTCTTTTCTTACGCTTAATATATTTCTTTGCGTCCTATCCATGTTTAAGGCATAGCTCATGGATGTCTCTATTATAGCATTGGTAGCCTCTGTGTCAAAAATGCCTTGGTCTGGATCAGAGTCAGATGAATCAACTACCTCAAATCCTTTATGTTCATGTAGCTCCTCAGTGCTAGTATGGGACTCTCCCAAGTTCTTGTTAAATATCGTATGCCTCTTTTTAGGAAGTTGCCAAACCTCAGTAGTAGCATTTGCTTTATCATCAACATAACTAGAAACATTAGACCAAGTATTGCCATTCAAATCACTAATCTTCATGATAAAAATACTATGTTCACCAAGAGAACAATCCTGAAGCCCTTGCACCACAGTTTTGGCATGTTGTAGTGCGTTTAGGAACTCAGCAACCCTAAACCCCTAGTATCACTACAACAAATTACACTTTTGGTAAGGAATAATTTCGTTACCAAAAGCTTAAAATTTGTTACCCAAGGTAATTTGTAACGAAACATTCGTTACAAATGTTTTGTTAGCTAAAGCCCGTCGCCAATTGTATTAGGTAACAAAAAATGTGACTTCGTTACCATTTCATTGGTAACGAAACAATTTTATTACAATTGGTCACTTATACTAACACAATAATTGGTTACCAATAGTTTCATAATGGTTATGAAGAATGCCGCCGGAATTCCTCCGGAGTAATTTCCGTGACGGAATGTTCGCCGAAGTTCAGCCGGATCACCGCTGCCCTTACTGTCGTCTCTGCCCGTCGGACCGATCTCTGCCACCCACACTGCCATCGCCGCTGGAATAATATCCTTCAAAATGTGCAAATTTTTGTAATTGAGAGGATTTGAACTCATGACTTCACGATTGACTGGCAAGCATTCCACCACCAAGCTATTGCAAGAAATTGTAATAAATTTTGTTTTGTTTTGTTTTGTTTTATACTTATTATACATTTGTTTTATACTTTTACATACTTGTATTTGCTAATAGAATTTCGATTAATCTATCTTGTTCATACATCTTTTCAAATTTGAATTTGTTTGTATTTTTGGATTTATTTTGATGTTACATGAATTTCCGTGACAAATGTGTTGTAACGACATGCATTGCATTCACATATAATAGTTTAACATTCTTTTTTCAATTTTCAGAAATTTCAAAATTCTTTTGTTTATGTTGTGTTTTTAGCCCATCATTTAATTATTTAATCAACTTTTTATGTTTTTTAAGAAAATTTCAAATTTTCATTATATTTCATATTTCTACTTATGTTTTCAATTAAAAAAATATTTTTTAAATTTTATTTTTTAGCTAACCATAAGTCGAAAGTTTATTATAAATGATTAAAAAGATAGTATAAATGATAAATAGGTAAGAAAGATATATTTTCATAGAATTTAGCACATTTCAAATTTTATATTATTTAAATTTAATCATTTGACTAGATTATATCTCTCTTTTATTTTGCACACACAATGAGTGTGCTCTATACGCTAAATATATTATTTTCCAAATTTATTTAGTGGAATGATAAATGCAAATAGATTAATATTTAGTCACATCTTTACTAAAATTTGATTTCGTATAGTAGTTTTATAATTATACTTGCATTGTAAGGTCAAGGGTTCAAACATTTTGGGCACAATTAGTATTATTTGGCAAAATGAGCTTATTATAGGACAAACATCAAATATTATGAACAACTCGGAAGTGTTTTTCTTAAGATTTTTTGGTTTAAAAACTTGTACAAATATTTTGGTTTCAAGTTACTATTTGTGAAAAAAATTTACTGTTTCAAAAGATCTTTTTTATCAAATTTGAAAGGAAAATACTATGGTAATCACATTTGTTAACACTATAATTCTTTTTAAAAAAATGAATTATGAAGAATAAATATATAAATTCAAAAGTAAAAAATCAAATTCATAGCTAAGTTATTTGTTACAAAAAGTGTTAATAGTAACAAATATTTTAGTGTTACCAAATGTTAAAAATTTGATTACAAATACTTGTTCGTAATTGTCACAAAAAATTAATAGTAACAAAAATTTAGTTCTTGTAACGAATTTTATCTTTTGTTACAATAGAAATATTTTTCATAACGAATAAATATCAAAAGCAACAAAATTTGTACTTCTTTACCAAAACGCTGATATATGGTGACCAATAAATACATTGGTTACCATAAACTACTATTTGTAACTAAATTTGGTTCCGTTACAATAAATTTCATTTTCTAAACTGCATTTTGTTGTAGTGTATCTTGATCAGTGTTCCTTAATGTAGGTTACACGAGGTCAGAAGGTTGCTCCATCACGGGTGTGAAGGGCACTGCCTGCTCAGAACCAAAGGAGCCAAACACCACTGCAAGGGCCACAGGAGATCTCCCTTGATCATTATCCAAATCATTAGAATTTGATTCATTAAGCAAAACTTCCCCATTATGAGCAACACCATCAACCTGGACAACTTCAGCCCTACTTGAGCCAAAATTTACAGATTTCGAGTAATAAGACTATCTTCCACTTCCTGTTCCACCACATTAGGATCTAATGCAACCAGCCTCTTGCACTCCTTGGCTGAGTGATCATGCCAGCGACATCTGAAACAACAGGGAAAAATCTTCTCAATAGCACCTCCTGAAAAAAAAAGAGTTAGGACCATCTTGTATCCATATGGAAATGTGAGAAGGCTTAGACATATATCAATATCTATGTAGGCTCGTGAACAACTAGGCTGACGAAGGTCTGCCGTAGGTTCATCCACCCTCACTGAGATCCTAATAGAACTACAAATAGTGTATAACGCCTCATTTTGAAAAAAATGCACCGGTAAGCAAGGAAAAGCTACCCAAACAGAGGCAATTGGTGACTCATAACGAGGGTCAAAATCAGGTGTCCACTTGAGCAGCGTATTGAATAATCACCAAAGTTCCACACCCCTCTCATGTAAATTCTTGCATAGTCCACTGAATCTTCTAATTGAATTAACACATGGGTGTAATTCAAGAGACCTAATTTGAAATTCCTTTCCAAACCCATCTTCATGAAGTAAGAATTTAATGCAAGCATACAGGGATAGCCATGACTAAACTTACCAATTAGAGTGAGCCTGAAAAACACACACAAAGTGGTACTTTTCAATTTGTTATCCTTGTTAATTCACATATTCTTAAATCAAATTAATAAAAAAATTATAAGAAGTACCATGGTATTATAATGGTACCATAGTATTAAAAAACCAAAAAATATAATGAGTACCATGGTAATTTTATGAATAAAAATAAAATTAGACTTTTTCAATAAATTAATGAGTAATAATGGTCTAACGGACTCAATTACATTAAATTTTTAGCTTTTCTTTGTAAGGTTAAAAATAAAAATTTAACAGGTTAGTATTTAATGAGCCCATGCATGGTTTACAACAATAATTGTTGCATAATGAAACCCCTTGGTAACATGTGTAGTAAGTAATCCTTTCACTTTACTGTACAATGGGTTGCAAATCATATAAAAATTAATAACTTAAACTAAATATAACATATCTAAATGCAAAAAATAAAGGTGACTAACATTTTTTTGAAAGGATGCGGTCTATTATATTTCGATCAATTATATGAATAATCTCAAATTAGGTACCAACTATTATCTCAATCATCACTAATTATCAAATACAAAGTAACAACTATACAACAGACATAAAATGCTATTTAGCAGACTGAATACATTTGTGGGACTCAGAGAATTTGAAGAATTTGAATTTTGACCTCTAGATCAAGGGCCCTCCATCTTATCATTGAGGTAGGGCTTCATTGGCAAAGGTGACTAATATTAGTCATCTACAAACTATGATTAACCATAGAATTTTCCTATTTATACATATTATAAATAAAAATGTATGTATTTACATAGCTCATATATATATAAGACATATATCTAATATTTTATTTGTAACATTATATTAATATGTACTATATATTCATATATATTAACATATATTCAAATGTAGATATTTATGATAGTGTATAATCAATATTAAATAATTTACTGACATATATTATCTTCGTAATAAACTATATACTAAACATATTTTAAGTGACAAATATATCACATTAGACATAATTAATGTCCGTATAATTTCATATATATATATATATATATATAATGACTGATATCCACACATACTTTATAACAAGTGAATAAAATATAATAAATCATATGCATAAAAAATAATATGCATATATAAAAATATACTTATAAATACATCAAATATCAACATATAATACTAACATAGTATGCATAGAAACAGTACAATGTGCTATTTAAGTACAAGATATATTTTATTTAAATAAAAATTTTATGAGTAATTGGTTTATATGTAAAGTTATTTTAATCATATACTTAATTTATTTTAAAATTCATTAATGTTTGGTTGCCAAAAATATGAATGATATGAATTAGATTACTCCTTTCCCTTTTTTATTTCTTGGATATACTATGTATATGAATTCTACATTAATATCATTCATTTTCCATCTCCATTCCATTCAAAAGTTCATTCCATTCAAAAGTTCATTCCAGTCTCACTCAATTCTTTTCTTGCATGCCAGTTACTATCTTAGTATTTGGTTAGACTTTTTAAAAATGTAGGAGCCATAACAAAAAAAAGTTCAAAAGTAGTTTTTTCTACAACCTGTTTGAATTAGATTATAAAGAAAAACACCTTTTAAAATATGTTTAAATTAAGAAATAGGAATGAGAGCTTTTAAAATATTCTTAATTCCAACTTTTTCCTCTCGTATGAGAGCTTCCTACTGTGAGATCTTTCTCGGTTGTTCCCTCGGTCATAGAATGTCCTCGTACAGGATATTTAGCCATCCCTCTCCCTTTTTTCTGTTTTGGTTGTTTCTTTCTTTCATGGTATTCGCTTTGTAGCTTAACACATTATCTGTTCTTCTAGGGTTTTCTAACTTTGGTGTGGTGTTTTTGTTCTTGTGTCGTAGGCTAGTGCGATTCATTCAGACAAATGGTAACTTGGGTGGATTGACAATATGGATGCAGAAGTAGATAAGATGAACAAATTTCTTTCATTGACATCAGATGAGAATGGTGGGGAAGAGGTTCCTATCAATGCGTGGGGTGAATCGAATACTAGCAGTGGCTTCAAATTAGTCGGTCAAATTTTGTCGCACTAATCTTAAGACATTGATTCCATCCAATGTACCCTCAAGGCCCCATTCTAAACGTTGTTGGGTTTCTTGGTCCAGAATTTGGCAAAAGGTTGTTTTGTGATAGAATCTAATCACATATATGACAGAAACTGAATACTGACAGGGGGACCGCAGGCGTTCGATAAGAATTGTTCGGAGGATAACTGATAGGTAGGATGTGCCTAAGAAGGGGGGGGGTTGAATTAGGCCTTAAAACCTTTTATAAGGTTTTTGTGAAACGCAGCAGAAAGTTTAAGGTTTTAAATATCAATGCTTTGCTTAAAAGATAGTTACTGTTTGGAAGTACCAACGATAATACCAGAGCAAGTAAGTTATTGGTTCTGTAAGTACCAGTGACAGTACCAGTGACAGTACCAGAGCAAGTAATGATATAAGATATGCAAAGCAATAAACGACATAGAGATTTATCCTGGTTTACCTAATTGGGCTACGTCCAGTTCCTAAGTTTTCACTGAGGGTAACCTGTTAACAACAAACGATATTAGTACAGTTACAATATAAGTTCCAGTGTAACAAGGTAACTATCAATCAAGAGTTAAAAACTCTTGATAAAAAGATAAACAATAAACAATTTCACCGGCCCCTGAAGTGAGATAGTGTGGATGGTTTTGGCGATTAGTTCGCAGTTGAACACTTCTGCCAAGACCTCGGTATAGCATGCTTAAACGTCCACTAAACACCTAGCTGGAACTACCAGTGCAACAACAACTCCACGACCCAGCAACACTTCACAACTCAACTCACTCTCAAGGAATTCTTGTGCTTGGAATCTCACTCTTCACCTCGAAAGTCCCTTAAGAAAAGAAAAACACAAGCTAACAAGAATTATATGATGGTAAGAATCTTGATATTGAACTCAATACTCTCGTTTCAACTATAAGACTCTCACACAATCACGTTTCTCAAAGGGATGAGAGTTCTCCTTTAAATAATGATAGGTCCAACGGCTATATTGATGAGAAAAAGGAAGGAGCCAGTTTATGGCCTTGATTCTAGCCTAACAAATCAAGTTCAAAAGGTTATATTGATAATAAAAGTGGAAGGAGCCATTATAATCTTAATTCCAACAGAATAAATAAAATTCCAGACGGAAACTAAAGTTCCAGATTGTGATTAAGGCAAAGTTGCAGACGTGATTAATGTATTCAAATCATTCCAAGTCAAGCTTAACAAAATGATAAAGATATGATCTTAATTTCAGCAGAATGAATAAAGTTCCAAATTGTAATTAAGGCAAGTTCCAGACGTGATTAATGTATTCAAATCATTCCAAGTCAAACTTACCAAATGATAAAGATATGATCTTAATTTCAACAGAATGAATAAAGTTCCAGATTGTAATTAAGACAAGTTCCAGATGTAATTAATACATGCAAATCATTCCTAGTCAAACTTACCAAAATAATAAAAATGTAGAGTATAATAATATGAAAGGCAATCGGTAAATTTCCATCTAAATCTTCCATCAAGATTTAAAACATGTAGTAATTAATATTTAGGAAAGATATTAATCAAATGTTATTCTTTCCAAACAAACATGTGATGATATAAATGAAGGAAATAATATTTGTTAGGAAATCATTTGAATTTGAAAATTAGGAGCACATCAAATATCTTTTCGGTATTAAGGAAACATATTAATAAATCAAATCTTATTCTTTCCAAACATGTAGTAATATAAAAGAAGAAAATAATATTTTGTTAGGAAATAATTTGAATTCGAAAATTAAGAATACATCAAATTTCTTGGAAATATCAAAACATACCTTAGTTGTACCAAAGAGGTCAACAATAACAAAGATCCGTTGGCCGTTGATTTGAATCTCTATGACTTCACATCCCAAATGTATAGCTTACCCTAGAACAAACATACACGAGAAATGGCTATTTTCATTTGCAATAAGATTGGGGACTTCTGGGACGTTATTTCAGACGGCAAGAGTGCCTAGGCCTTGCCTAACTATGCAGTTGAGAGTTCGACTGAATATCAATCGAGCTTTGAAATGTGCACTAAAATTGCAAAGTCCGATGAGGGAGGAGATCATGGTAACATTCACATACGAGAGGTTGCCAAACTTTTGCTAGCTCTATGTCAAAATCGGCCACCTTAAGGACCTATGCCCCATGAACGTCCAAGAAGGTTTTGTAGCCCCGGTTGACAACCTCCTTTATGAATTGTGGATGCGAGCTACTTAGACACCACAAGGGCTGACAGAGTTGTGGATTCAATAGCAACAGTAGGACATATATAAGAGATACAACCGGTGTTTCAAAGCTCTGATTAGATTTTGAGTAGATAGCTGACAAGAGGTGGTGATATTTTCGGCAACTTTTCAAAATCACTATATTTGGAAGTGGAGGGATTTTTGAGGACCGAATATCTCAGGATTCTAGGGATATCAATAAGCTAACTACGACTCCTTCTATTCAAAACATGATGAGTATCATACAGAATTTACCTTTCCTTAATCACCAAGACAATCAGTTGGATGTGAACTCATTAGTTGGGCTTTTGACTCAAACTGGAAGGGGTAGGGTTATGTGGGCTAGGTGTATTCTGCTTGACGTATCTATTATGCAAATTATAAAACCGAACCACTTAATTAAGTTGAGTAATCTAATTACCTCTAGCAATGTTGTTGTCGTAGGGAAAATAGCGTATTCAAATATGCGATTCACGTTCCCAGGTTGTCACGAATGGTTTGCGCTTTCGTAGGAATCCAATTGTCTTCCATCCAGGTTCCTTGTTACTAACAACATTTGGGTTAATTGGCTGGCTAGGGGTTTGGTGGAAGGGTTTTGAGGTGAGGCCCAATAAGTTATGTGTTTCTAGATTTCCACAATAAGACTTTGTTTAGTTAGGCCACTACAAATCAACACAAGCCCACAACCCCTTTCGGACACAACCACTTTCGAGCCTATAATTACTACTCAAGACTCCACTCACATGCATGCCAAACACCTAGCCATTCCTTTTTCAAAACCAGGGTGCCATAGCTCGTCCTCCAGGTGTCTCGATGTTAATTTCCCTCTCACCTTTGCCTTTAAAAGCCTATCCCCATATCCAGATAAGACCCAATAATCCTATCTCTGGAAAAAAAGATACCACAGCCTAACAACTCAATCCATATCCCACAGCCTTTAAATCTTAAAAATAGAAGGTATCGAAGGACTTGGAGCCATTGGATATCGAGTTACAACACAAAAATCAGAAGAAGTTGAGATTTGGGACCACTAATAGCATAGAACTATCATCCCCATCTGCAAGGCCACTGAGTTCAGTGAGTGTTCTAGTGTGGAACTACCGAAGCCTGGGGACTTCCCAAGCAGTTCAAACTCTCGAATGATTGGTTCAGGGATCATCATCCCTCCTTGGTCTTTCCTACCAAAACCAAGAGTAACAATAAGGAATTTGATCGAATTAAGCAATGATTTGGTCTTTTTTTTTTTTTTTGGTGTTTGTGTGGAATCTATTCATGAAAAATGAGGCTTGGAACTGCTATAGGATAAAAGCATCACAGTTACTATATAGAACTTCTCCAGCTCACCTATCGGTGTTATTGTGTCCTGGATATGCATGGCGGCGGTTAATACAGATTTTATGGAAACCTAGAAGCAAGTAAATACAAAGACTCATGGAGACTTCTTAAATACCTTAGTACAGTATCAATGCGACCTTAGCTCTTTGTGAATATTTTGAAGAGTTACTTGACCACTCGAAAAGGTCGAGTGATAGGGACGGCCGGAATACTTTATCATAGACTTTCAAACTACCTTCTAGGAATGTGATTTACAGGATTTGGGGTATTTGGACGAGATGTATACATAGTGTAACAACTGTGAGCACCCTTACATTATTTGAGAGCATTTGGATTATACGTGTGCCTAATCTAGGTGGTCAGACTTATTTCTGGGGGCAGCGATTGACCATATCAAAACTACTCACTTCGATCATGATGGACTATCAAAGAAGGCGGTAAGATTAGCGAAACCCTTTCAATTCAAAGCCACATAGATTCAGCCTGAGGACTGTCAAGAGGTGTTGTGTTCTCACTGGCATGCACGGACAAGTGAACCACCACTTGAGGTAGTTAAGAATTATTTGGTTCGCTGCCAGGAGGGATTTGAGCATTAGTGAAGAACAAAGTTTGGTAGCCCTAGAAAGAATATGGCCAAGATTGAGAAGCAAATCAATGGTTTGAAGTTGGGCATCATAACCAAAAAAACAAGCAACTTGAGAGCCAGTTGCAAGCCGAACTAGACAAGATCCAACTCCGAGATGAACTTTCATGTAAGCAGTGTAGCAAGATACACTGGTTAAAAGAAGGTGACCGTAACACGGCCTATTTCCTTAATGTAGCATGTACTCGGTTCAAGAATAAAAGCAGCACTAAGCTGAGAAATGATATGGGGGAAAGGACGAGAGTGGGGAGGATATTAAAGGGACTATTACTGGATATTTCACAAACCTTTTTGATTCTACAGATCCAGGTAAACAAGACATCATGATGGCACTGCGACATATCCAACCCTGAGTTACCACTACGATGAATGACGAAATGCTGGCCCCATTCACAGTGTTTGAAATCACCACTGCTCTCACTACAGGAAAAAAGGGAAATTCCGGGGGAAAATTCGGCGGAATTTCTGCCGGAAAATGCTAAATCCGGCGGAATTGTGTTCGCCAGAAAAAATAGCCCCAGAACGGCGTTTTCCGCAAGAAATTTCCGGCGGTATTCCGGCAGAAATTTCTGCTGGACTGCTTTTTGGCGGAATTTCCATCGGACTTGTTCCGCTGGAGAGGTGGTTCGGCGGAATTCCGACAGAAATTATCGTTGACGTCAACGCCGGTAGCCCACCGGGCCGCCGCCGCCCACCCCACCATCGCCTCCCCACCGGACCGTCGCCGCCACACCGGACCGCCTCCACCAGTCCCCGCCACTACCCGATCGCTGCCGCCGCCGCTCTGGCCGCTGCTGGAATAGTAACTCCCAAAATGTGCTAATATTTGTAATTGAGGGAATTCGAACTCGTGACCTTAAGGTTGGATAACCAAACCTCACCACCAAGCTATTGCTGGAGTTGTGTTCTATTTTATTTTGTTTTATATTATATATTTATTTGATTATTTTTATTTTAACATTCTTTCTTTCAATTTTAAAAAACAAAATAAATGTATTATAAATAATTAAAAGATAGTATTAGTAACAATAGATAAAATATATGTAGGGTTTTTTTTTTTTTTTTTTGAAGAAACCGGCAAAGAGCCGTGGGGTTAAAGGGTCCCCCCCTATATATTACCAAAACATAAGTAGCAAAGGAAAGCAAAAAAACAATCGAAACAAAATTACACGAAAAACTTTAACTATGTCTAAAAGAAGGCATCCCCATAGAATCAATAAGAATCATTCCCCTAAGCTGTCCTTGTATCTCCTCCGGCTCCCAAGTTGCGCTTTCTCGCAGCTTACATACCCTGTTTGCTAACCAATCAGCAGCCTTATTCCCCTCCCGATAGATATGAGTGCATTTAAATGTAACGTGTCGTACAAGAAGACGAATGCGAGTGAGCAATTGCTGTAGCTTCCAGTTTACCATACGCTGACCTAAGATGAGGTTCACCATCGCTTGGGCATCCATCTCTAACCAAATATTATGATATCCCCGTTGAGTCGCCATTCGGATCCCCTCATACGCAGCATAGAGTTTCGCATATGAGTTCGTGATGTTACCGAGGAATCTGAAAAAGGCAAAGATAACCTGCCCATTATGATCACGAGCAACGCCACCCGCTCCAGCTAGCCCCGTGCGCTTTGCTGCCCCATCGGTGTTCAGTTTCAGCTGAAATCGATCGGGATTCTGCCATCGAACCATAATGGGACGGGGGTGAACTGGTTGGGGTACTTGAACCAAGAAGAAAGGGGCTGCAAATTCGACTCCCCTCCAGTTGGAAGCCTTGAAATGGCCAGCCTTGCCCAAGAGATAGCAATGCTGCCAAACCTTCTTGACAATGAGACTAGCAACCATCTGGTGACCCCGATATTTGCATGAGTTTCGTGCCTCCCAAATATGCCAAAGGATAAGAGCAGGTACTAAGGTCCTAATGTGTTCACCTTTATGCGTACCTCGCCAAGCCTGAATCCAGATATGCACCTGATTTGTATTTAGGAGTGGAATCCAGAACAAGTGGCCAAAGAATTCCCAAATCCGCAAAGCTTTGGGGCTAGTAAAGAATAAGTGGGCAAAACTCTCTTCGTGGACGCAGCAGTAACATTTAGAGGCAAGTTGAATACCTTTACTTTTTATACGTAAATCCACCGGAATCCATCCGCGGAGAAGCCGCCACAAAAAAATTGAAATATTGGGCAGTAGATTCCTCGACCAAAGGCTCGCGTAAAGTGAGTTGACTGCCCTGGAACGACGCAGTTGCTCCCAGGCTTGTTTTGTAACAAACTGTCCGTGCAAACCCCTTGACCAAACAAGCCCATCGCCCCTGCTCGAATCAATCGGAATCTCCAGAACATGCTGGATCAGGTCAAAAGGCAGCACCTGCTCCAGCCGAGATCTGTTCCACGCACCATTGGAGAGGAAATAGGAAACTCTGTCTAACGGGTAGTGGTCCCTAGTAACCAGCTATTTCAGAGGTGCATTCGTCAACCAAATGTCATGCCAAAAGAAGAGATCTCCGGTGCCAATCGTCCAGCACAAGTCGGGCTCAATCCAGGCGCGCCCTCTACACATCCGCTTCCAGGTGGCAGAATCATTTCGTGTTTGATGCACGTCTGCTGGATGTTGGTCTTTAACATATTTAGCATGCAGGTATCGTGCCCAAAGAGACTCCCCCAATCGGAATTTCCACCAAAGCTTGCAAGTAAAGCTATTAACAACATCCTCTAACGAGCGCACGCCCAAGCCCCCCTCACTGATAGGGTAGCATAACTCCTCCCACGAACACCAATGAATACGTCGCTGCCCGCTGTAAGAACCTCAAAGAAACCTGTTGAACAGCTTTTCGATCTTTTGGATAACACCTTTAGGCGGCTTTAAAATCTGAACAATGTAGAGAGGAATTGAAGCAAGGACACTCTTGATTAGTGTCAAACGACCTCCATAATTGAGCGCTGATTTTTCCCAACCAAGGATCCTAGCACGAATGCTATCAATCAATGGTGCAAATAAACTAATCCTCTTGCGACCGGAGTAGAGAGGCTCTCCTAAATATTTGAGGGGGAAATCCGTCCGGGAAAACCCCGTTATTCGCTGAATACGGCGCTCTTCGCCACACTAATAGACTGTCCCGAGAATTGTTCATAGCGCCGTAAGAACTCCATAAGTTTCCGGATACAAGTGGTACGAGCAGATGAAAAAATGACCACGTCATCTGCATAAGCCAGGTGCGAAATAACCACAGGATTATCAGCGATATAGCGCATCTTGACATTCGATTGAAATAAACAATCAAGTCCTCGAGAAAGCCATTCCGCAGCTAAGATAAATAAAGCCGAAGATAAGGGGTCACCCTGGCTGTAAACCACGAGTGGAGTGGAAAAAGCTAGCCCCTTGTCCATTAATTAAGACCGAAAACCAACAATTCTCAATCGAGTTCCGCACTAAATGTATCCACCGAGCTGAAAAACCAATTTGAGTGAGGATAGAAACAAGAAACGGCCAATGCCCCCTGTCATAGGCCTTAGCCATATCTAGCTTGAAGATCACACGCTCCCCATTCACCTTCTTGTTGATAGAGAGGGCAAGTTCTTGTGCTAATAAGATGTTATCCGAAATAGCCCTGCCCGAGAGAAAGCTGGATTGGGCAGGAGAAATAATCTTGGGAAGGACGTTCGCCAATCTAGTATATAGTAGCTTGGTCATAATCTTATTAGAGACGTTGCAAAGACTGATAGGCCGATAATCAGCCCATGTATTGGGCACCTCCTTCTTAGGGATAAGCACTATAGTGGTGGCGGTGAAGGCCCGAGGCATGGGTGTCCCGGCAAAGAAGTCTCGCGCTGCATCAAAAACATCATTAGCGATAAAATCCCAGCAGATTTGATAAAAGGCTGAAGAGAATCCATCCGGGCCCGCGGCAGAATCAGAACTAATGTCAAAAACAGCCCGCCGAACTTCCTCCATCGTCGGAGGGGAACAAAGAGCGTCCGACTCTTCAGTGGTGACCATTCTAGAGACGTGCGAGAGGTCCAAATCGCCCATAAACCCTTCTTCCTTAGTGAGAAGGTGTTCAAAGAACTTGGCTGCTGAGGTCCGAATCTCCTCCGAGTCCTCAATTTGTCTCCCCGCATCCTGTATAGAAAAGATGCGGCTCTTAACTCAGCGTTGTTTAACCAAATTATGAAAAAATCAGGTATTCCGTTCCCCTTCTTGAATCCAGCGACATGAGGATTTTTGCCGCCAGAAATCCTCCTCCATGGATAGGACCCGATTCAGATTAGCTGTCGAAAGGTTGAGCGCCATTAAGTTAGAGGGGGAAGAATCATTGTCATATGCGTGCTCCAGCTGCTGTGTAAGGACCCGTATTCTCACTCTCATTATGTATAGATATATTTATATGTGACTATTTTATATTTACATGCGTTTATGTTATATTTATTGGTATATGTTTTCATAATGTTAATACCATGTGTTTCATGTTCGTTTTTCGAAAAATGTGGAAGTTAGGACTATTTCTTGTCCTAGTTAACTATCATATAAACTATATAATTCATGAAAATAAAGGTATACACATATAGATATATATGTTCAGTTTGTGTAATAAGATTTAGAAGATTTTCGGAAAAACCCCTAAAGAATGGATAAATTGCATTTTCGACCCCTAGACATTTTTCCTCCCTATTATGCCTAATTATACATAAATTAAGAAAAAAAAAAACCTACAAGTTTTCAGAAAAATAAAGAGGGGTGGACGAAATTTTGCTGAATATATACATATATATTTTAATTACTTAGTATATACTAGTCTTATTCTCAATTCTTCTACACATACACTTGTACATACACTTGGACAAACATTTCTAGATGAATGCATACATGTGTGGTCAAGAATAACATAGACTCACACTTAAGACACTAGACTCACACTTGGGTCTTGAGTTGTAAAGAAAATAATCATGAGATTAAGACCCAAGTATATTATAATCTTCCCTCTACATCATAACTATAAGTAAGTAATTATACTAGACAAAACAAACCCCACCCACTCACATACACCAAGCTGCACGACCACACACACTCACACACTCTTTTACCTTCATTTTGTCCAAATAACCACAAATTTCAGCCTACTTCCATCCTCACACTTTGCACCCCCTTAAAACTACAAGAACAACCACTACTACTAGAAGGTAGAAACCTTGCCTATGGCATGAGTTAGCCTAGGTTTTTATGAAAGTATTAGCTTCATATCTTCCCCATTAGACCTTAAGAGGTAACCACAAGTTGGTTTCCATCTTGGGTCTTAGGGAATACAAGAAAATTTGGGTATATGCTTATAGTGACATTATGTGCATCTTGCCCTTGAATGTCTTGAAACCATGCTGAAATTTTGCTTGCAATAGGTCCAAATGATACTTAAGTTATGTATTATGATGTTTGATACTTTTTATTACTTCAATCATGTGTTAGAAGCTGAAATTTCGTGTTTGTCAAGATGAAATTTTAGTTCAACACTTGCTGGAAACACTATTCACAGTGCTGAAAATTTTGTTACAAGGCTGAAAACTCTTATTTTTGCACAACTGAAAAATCCGATTTTTCCAAACTTAAAACCTGTTTTATATGTTGTAATTCCAGTGGACAATAAGCTGGAAAAACAGTTTTTTCAAACCGGTAAAGTTCGGCTTCGAGGGCTGAAAATTTCAGTAGGCGCACACTTGAGCATTTTGCGTCGCAGTCTGAGAATTCCAAGTCTTGTGGGCTGGAAACTCGAAATTTTATCAACCAAAACTTTATTTTACAATATTAGAAACATATTTGTGAAATCCCAGCAGGTTTTAGGCTAGAAATTCCATACTTGCAAACTGAAATTTTCTGCTCGTCGCAAATATTTGCAGACTGCGAATTTTCAGTTCATAAAGGTTGAAATATGTGTTCATTTATGTAAGATCAGTATGAAAGCATACTGAAATTTTGTAAAACTATGTGTTATACATGAAGTTTAGGTGTGCATGTTGGGCCCCAATGTGAATAGGGGTGGATGTGGTCGAGTTCGGTCAGGCGGCGTCGGGCTTGCCGGTCTTAAATTAGTTCTCGACCCTCCATCATTGCCTAATCCCTCCTTGCATGGACGGAGTGTCTATGTACTGAAGTGGGTCGTAGGAAAATCGGCATATGCCCGGGATATGACCACTGGAGTGATTGGTTGGGAATTGGAGTGTTTGGTTGGAAAATATCGGCACGAAGTGATAAGGTAGCCGCCCGTCGAGGTGGAAGAAATCCAACATGAAATTATGTGATTTTATGTTTGTAAATTTCTATGACAATGTGCACGAATCTCACACGAGCACCTTATGTTATATGCAAAGTTTCTACTCAACACGTTGTTGACGTGTTTCATGTAATGTTTTAGCCGATCTTGAGGCGAACGGAGTTGCTAGCGAAGAAGACATAGGAAGGCGGTTCGAAGCATTTAGCTAGTTATGCATGTTATATGATTGAGGTTATTTTGTAGTCACGATCGTGTATGTAATAATCAACTTACGTGTACTTTTGGGTTTTCGAATAAAAGTATGAGTTAGTTTTACTACTGTTTTAGAAAGTGACATGTTTGTGTAAAAATTATAAATGGGATATTTTCATAATTAGCTAGAAGTTTCGGGTCGTCACATGCTGAACCTGTTGAGTGGCAGCGTTGACTCTGTCAAAAATATTACCAAAAACGTCCTTATTCCAAGACTTGAGGAAACCTTTCATGCGGACCAGCTTCTGCTGGAGTTTCCACATTCCAAAAGAGCCAATCGGGAGTAACCAATTCGCCTTCGCCGCCTCATGAAAATCATGATGCCTTGCCCACATTTTCTGAAAACGAAAAGCAGCCGGTCCCCTTGGCACTGGAGCTGGAGAAAGAACAAGTAATGGGCCATGATCCGAGGTATGCCGTGGCAAGTACCTCGTCCTAAAGTCCGGAAACCAGTCCATCCAACCAACCGAAACCAGAACACGATCCAATCGCTCCCACCATTTTCCCCGATTCCAAGTAAACTGGCCACCCTCTATGCCCGGGTCAATGAGTCCGCAACCCTCAATACAATCGCCAAAGTCCTCAATAGATCCAAGGGGTGGGGGTCCGCACCCCTTGCGTTCATCCACCGAGTGCACCACATTAAAGTCTCCCCCAATAAGCCAAGGGTCCGGTGTAGCAATGCCCCGCATTACTTGTCACGACCCGAAAAAATACCCTTTTATTTTATTAAAATACGTTGGACTGAAACGCGCAACGGTAATATTTTCATAGTTGTATAAATAATTATTTTCACATAAATTTGTACAAAATACAAGGCTTTAAAAGAATACAAAAGCAACTTTATTCCGTAAAAGGTTTCCAACGCTTCCACTGCACCACTCTGATACGTTATCTCATTTCTGTCTAAAAATGTTGGAAAAGAGGAGCTAACGCGACGGTTGAGTAGAAATTTCACTTAATCACATAAGGTGCTCGTGTGTATCATATGTGCACATAGTCATAATGTCTCACATAATATTTCACATAACATTACCTTTTGAGTCACTTATTAGTGACTCCCTTATGTCTCCCTACAGTACAATATTCCAACCGTTCACATCATTAATCCCCATATTCCATCCGTCTACATCGATTCCATCCGTTCACATCGGTGGCCATATCTCGAGATTATGCCAATTCCCTACAACCAATACCAATACATGGAACATTCCGTCCATGCAAGATGGGATAGATGGCGAGAACTGTTTTAAGACCGGCAAGCCCATTACCGCCCGGCCGAACTCAGCCCCATCCACGCCGAAAACACATTTGGGCCCCGCATGCACAAATAAAGAGTTCCACATATTGTCACATAAAGAACATACTTCCACACTTATAACTTTAAATATAAAAGCATACAAATGGCATATTTTGGAATAATAAACATACATGAACATAAGATTTGAATGTAACTAGAAACATAATTTCTAATAACTTGTAATAGCATAATGAAGCATAATATCATGATAATAAATTATAAACTAGAACTAGAAATTAACTTATGTAATTAAGGAAATTCCTACCTTAAACTAGCCTTCTTGATATTTATATATATGTATGTGTTTATGTGTGTATGAAAGAATACTATTATTGTGTGTGTGTGTGTGTAGAGAATTGTGTGTGTGACGTGAAGTGTGTGTGTAAGATAGTAGTGTGTGTGTTTGTATTGTGTGTGATGTGTACTATATATATATATATGTACCATGTGTGTGTGTGTAGGAAATAGTGTGGGGTGTGTGTGTTTATGATAGAAAATAGAATTCAACAAGCCTCTATTTATAGAGGTTGGTTAAGACACATTATAAAAAATTAATTATGTCAATTTTTTCATAATTAGATTCATCTTACTCATCACTATTTAATAAATGCATACATGCTTAGTAATAGGCCTAAATGTTATTAGGTGTGCCCTAATATTGATGAATGGAAGTCTAGGTTAATTTAAATAATACAAGTGTATCAATTTCTAGAAGAGTTATAACAAGTGTAAAATTCATTTAATGCTTGAATTATCAAGAATAATTATCAAAAATAAATTAGATATATTATTATATATATATACAAGTTTTCGGCTATAGATATATATACCTATATATTATATAGTTTTCTACATATTTGGAACATACATATATTTATATAATATATTAGAGATGACCTTAGATTAATATCTATATATATTTTTGGAATAAAATATAGATATGTGTATACATAGGCATAGTTTATTATTTTATGTTGTGATAAAATTAAGATATATACATATATGTATATCTCGAACATATAGATATATAATTTTCGAATATGTATAATATACTAAAAATTATTTTTAACAATTAATATATTAGTATAGTAACAATTATAAATTCAAAGTATAGATATGAAAATGCATAATATATTAGAGAATATTATACATTATTCATAATAAAATCACATATTTGAGATAGAATCACATATTTCACATACAAAATAATAATCACATAAAACACTAGATAATTTAATCATATAATTAACTTTTAAAATACCTCGAAATATCGGGTCATTACATTACTTCCCATAAATCCTTGCGCTCAATACGCGTATGACGCCCATAAACAAACGAACAAAGTAGAGGGGTGGGGAGCAGTCCAGAAGTAACCTTCACATGCAATATTTGAGCCTCATTGATTAATATATCCACAATCAACGAAGAGTCGTAAAAGCACCATATGTGGTTAGTAGGATTTGAAATAACCCCCGCAAATCCCAGCTTCTTAAGCAAGATTCGTTCACACAAAGAAATCTTGGCTCAATAATAACTAAAATAGAGAGCTTATGACGATACCTCAAATCAGCAAGATACCGTTGTTTTGCAGCGCTTCCAAGGCCCTGCGAATTCCAAATGAGAATATTAATCATTAATTGGTGAGGGATTGAGAATCATTCCCCTTGGCTTTACTCCTCGTGACACGAAGAGGAGCATCTGCATTCGGCTTCTTGGTCCCCTTTTTCACCGTCGGTTGAGGCTTGATTACTTCCAGGTCTCGTTTCTTGGCTGTTGAACAAGGCCTCCCCTCTTTTTCAACACTCTCTACATCCTCAATGTCGTCCAGGTTTCCCTGCGGAGCTGTATCCGTACCCTCCTCAGGTTGCACCTGATTTTCACCCTGAGGCACCTCTACCGATGCTAGTGTGGATGGCTGCTCTCGTGACCTGGGCGCGCTCCCCTTAGCAGTGGAGTCTGTGAGATGTAAGGCGGTCTGAGGAACTTCTTCTTCAGTGCCATCAAGTTGTATCCGCCACGGAACACTATCTGCTTCGTCCGAAACGTCCCGTGATCCTGCTGCACTCACATCCGCTTGCAAGTTAATCCCCCTGATCTTCATCATCCGAATCCTCATCACGAAGGGAAGCAAACTGATTGTTCAAATTCGTAACAGCGCCGTCCGCTTTCTGCAAACGCGGACTTGACGTCTCCATCGCCTGTTTGCCCTTATCCTTCCTGGACTTTGGAGTAACTTCCCTCCAAACCTGCACCTCTCGATGGGCCTGGAGATCTTCTTGAGTTTCTTGAGACGGTATCTGGTTGATCATGGGCGTTTTCTGCTTATCGACAGCCTGTGCATCCTGAGACTTGGGCTCCACGTTAGAACTTGGACCAGGGGCGGTTTGACGAACTGCTTGGCGATTAGCATCCAAAGTAGACCGTGAATCACCTTGAGCCTTGGGCAGCAAGTCAGGGGCCATGCCATCTTCTTCGTCGTTGGGAGGGTGAAAACAATTTCGGATAGTGTGACCCCGACGGCGACAACGCCGACAATATTCAGGTAGTCCTTCGCATTCAATTGGCTGCTGATACACCCGAGCCACATCCTTAACCCAAATAGCCTTCTTCACGGGTTTAGTCACTTCTCTCTCGACATAAACCCTAGAGACTCGAGGCCGCCAGCAATCAGCAGTCGGCTCATCCACTCGAATCGGCGATCCAATACAACTTGCAAGCGTGTACAGGCCCTCAACTGGAATCAGGTGCAATGGCAGATGGTGAATCTTAAACCAAACAGGAAAGATGGGCGATTCCACAGTGGGATCGAAATCTGGATCCCACTTGAAAACACGCATAGGAAAGCCATTAAAGTGCCAAAGTTCTCGCATAAACAGCCTTGCGTAGTCATCATGGTCGTAAAGATGGATGCATAGGTGCGTGTCGTCGAAGAAAAATAGCCTCCAATGTCGCTTTAACTTCATCTTCCCGAAAATAAATCAGAGTGCACCAATGGAGGGGTGACCATGGGAGAATTTCCCGACCAACACGTATTGAAACGGTTGGCATAGTTTTTCCCGATCAGCGTGGGTGAAGACTGCTGCAGGTTCTCCGTGGAAATCAGTCACCGTGCCGATGGGGGTAAAAGTGGAGGTGTCAAAATTCTTTTTCCTTTCCCTAGCATCCGGCATAAAGGGATCCGCGGCTGGAGGCCGACGGCAGCAGCATAGGAACGGCCAGTGGGCAGCCGTCCAGCGTCAGTGCCGCCACCATCAGGCGGCTTTGTGTCGCCCATAGGGGGCGGTGGCAGCAGTTAGGGTTTAACGTGAGGGAGTCCTAGTATTATATGTAGGATTGATACTATATAAACACATGTATTATATATACTATATAAACATATGTATATCAATAAATATATTATAAATAATTAAGAGATAATATAAGTAACAATAGATAAAATATAGTATTGATACTATATAAACACATGTATTATATATACTATATAAACATATGTATACCAATAAATATTGGTCGGATTCTTATAAATAGTTTTGTCTGCTAATAGTATTGATACTTTATAAACTTATATATTATATATACTACGTAAACATATATATATATATACACTATGCAAACATATGTATTCCAATAAATATATCATAACTAATTAAAAGATAATATAAATAATAATAGTTAAATATATATACTATATAAACATATGTATACCTATAAATATATTATACATAATTAAAAGAAAGTATAAATAATAATAGTTAAAAGATAGTATTAATACTATAAAAATATATATATTATATATACTATATGAACATATATATACAATATAAACATATGTATACCTATAAATATATTATACATAATTAAAAGAAAGTATAAATAATAATAGTTAAAAGATAGTATTGATACTATATAAATATATATATTTTATATACTATACGAACATATACTATATAAACATATTTATATATTCTTTTAATTTGTTAAAAGAAAAAATATTGAGTGAACAATCACAATTTTTAAGGAAACAAAATAGTAGAAATAATATTAACATCATATATATTGAAATTATATATATTTCCCCAAAGAGTGTTTTTTTTAAAAAAAAATTGTTGTTAGTTGGATTTGAACCTAGGACCTCTAGGAAAGATATGTCATGCTTTGCCACTAAGCTATCTCCACAATTTTGTAATCATGTTTCTATTTTTAGTTTTATACATACAGTATTATTATTTTAAAAAAAAACCAACTTGCTCCGGTGGAATATTCCGTCGGAGATCCCCGGGTATTTTCCGAGGGAAATTTTCTGCCGGAGTTCCTCCGGAATATTCCAGCAGAATATTCCCCCGATTTGCTCTCAAAAAATTTAAATAAATATTGCTTTTGCATGGGCTCGAACTTGGGACCTCTTGGATACAAATCTAATACCTTTCCATTGAGCTACTTCCAAGCTTGTTTATTATTTTGCCTAAATATATAGTAATATTAAGTTTTTAATTAAAAAAAAAATCGGGGGAAATTTTCCCCTGGATTTCCTCCGATTTTTAATTTAAAAAATAAAAAAAAAAAAGCCGAGCGAAATTTTTCCCCGAATTTCCCCCGGTTTTTAATTTAAAAAATTTTAAAAAAATCGAGGAAAATTTTTTCCCGGATTTTCCCCGGTTTTTAATTAAAAAAATTCAAAAAAATCCGAGGGAAATTTTCCCCCGGATTTCCCTCAGTTTTTAATTAAAAAAATTAAAAAACAATCCGAGGGAAATTCCTTCGGAATTCCCCTGGTTTGACTCCGGCGGAATATTCTCCCAGAATAATTTCGTCGAAATCCGACGTTTTTTCTGTAGTGTCTATTTCAAACATTCCGCTACAAATCCCCAGGTCTAAAAGGTATGCCACCTATATTTTTTCAATTTTTCTAGCCTATAATCGATCCTAGTATTATTAATTATGTGCTTGAATTTTTGAATAATAGTATCTCAAGCCGGAATTTCAATCAAACTCATATTGTGTTAATCCCGAAATGTAGTGGCCCAGAGACCATGTCTCAATTTAGGCCAATAGCATTGTGCAATGTCACTTATAAAATTGTTTCCAAGGTGGTTGCAAACCATCTAAAACCCTTTCTTGATTCTATTATTTCACCATCACAATTAGCTTTTGTTCTTGGTAATTAATAACAGATAATATTCTTCTTGCAATCGAAATCAATCACTTCCTTAAGCGTAAGAAAAAAGGGAAAATAGGTTTCATGGTAATCAAACTTGATATAAGCAAGGCCTATGACCGGATAGAATGGCTTTTTCTTGAGTGTACTTTACTTCATTTAGGTTTTCACAGGACTTCAAATTGGGTGGGAATCCTTCATTGACTTAGCGTAGTATTTTTGGATCACTTCAACTTTTTAATGCCGGTTGTCGTGCACAAGTAGGGCCGAGACATAAAATACAAATTTGGGACTTTGAGTGGATACCCAGTGTAACGACCCGATAAATTCATTCTCTAAATTAGGCATTATGAATTGTGTGATAATTATTATGTAAATTTATGTGATATCATGATTATCCTTTATTTTCAAGATTGATATAATAAATACTATTCTCGAAATTTAACTCTATTTATCATTATTGTTAAAAATAGATGCATACTTATTTCAACATTATAAAGATTATTCTACCTATATTTTATATATATAATTTTCTTAGACCATTAAGTATTTCCAATTATATTCTTAATATTTAAGAAATTACCCTTCCCTACTAAAATTATAGTTTCACAGATGAATCTATGCTAGCTTATAAATATATTTTACAATATATACATCTATATATATATATAGCTTTACATTTTAGTGTGATATGTACTAAAATATTCATACGTACACACACACACACACACACATACACACACATATATATATATATATATTGAAACACACACACTCACTCTACTCTCAACACCCAAAATACTTCCTATTTATAGCCTATCTTCCACCCACACACACACACACACACATATATATATATATATACTAATCCTTCTATTTTCATTCATATGTATCTATTAACCTTCCATATAGCCCTTTATATACTCTCTTTTTCCCTAAAAACATTTGAAAAGGTAGAATTATTACCTTTCTCATAAATAGTTTAGGCAAAAGAGCCTTAAATTATTTTCATGAAAAGGCTTTAAGTTGGGTTTACCAAAATAATGGTAAAATACCAAGTAATTGTCTATGTTCACATTTTTTTAAGATTTTATGCCTCAAATTATTTGTTATAAATGTTAATATCATGATATTATGCTTTCATAAAAGTACATGCATGAGCATGATATGTTTATTTATACTTTAATGAGGATCTATGCATTATGAGAAAATTATTTCTCAATTATGTGTTAAGCTCGAAATATTTTTGGAATGAATGTGGCTGAGTTCCGCTGGAACATTCTATTGGAGATGCCGGTATTAAGTGTTCCAGCTCTCCATCTCATAATCCCTCCTCATATGTGGATGGAGTGTTCCATGTGAGAGTGGGTCGTAGGCTCTGGCATATACCCGGGTTATGACCATTGGTGTGACTCGGTTGGGATTGGTGGAATCGCGGAGTGACTCGGTTGGATTATTAATTATTGGATCGTGATGGAGTTATATGGCATTACGTCACTGTATGTGGCGAGCAAGGAATATTATGTGATTTTAAATGTTTGTGTGCAATTTTCACACACTTGCACCTTATGTGATTGAGTAATAGTTCTACTCAATGTGTTTGTTAAATCAAGCTTTAATGCTCTTGGGTGAGAGCTTTTGCCAGACATGCTCCCATGCTTATTTTGGAGCTATTTTTATTTTATCATGAGTTTTATTTATTGATATGTTGTGTGATTAGTCTGCAAGTTGTCTTTTGAATAATAAATTAAATGTTGGTTCTTTGATTTCAAGAGTTTATGCTAGTTAAAGATTATGTGATCTTATAAAGTGCTATGTGGTCATTATGTGCCTAGATGTTCAAGAAAATATACTATACTATTAGTTTTATGCTAATATAGTATTTTTGAAACAATATCATATTATTTGGTAAAATAACACGTTTTTTTATGGAAAAGTACGAGTTTTGACAAGATATACTATTTTCATAAAAATATATTTCTTAAAGTTACAAACATATATATGTGTTTTCCTTATAGTTGTATATATTGGTCAAATAAATCTTTTTTATAATTGTATATATGTATATATACATATCATACATACATAATACGTAAATATATATATAGCTATATTTATATAGATAATACGTACACATATATATACACATAACTATGTTTTAAATATTAGATATGGTTTAGATAGATATATACATCATGCATATTTATATATATACTGTACGTATATATATATATATATACATATCTAAATATATTTGAGGTTCATTATATGTTTATCTAATACTTAATCATAATTATCATCTAACTGTATATATATATATAGGTTATACGTATATGTAGGTATCTATCCATAGATTTATTTATATTTTAGACTAAATATATGTGGATATGTTACACTTATATATCTATATAAGTATATTCATATATTTATGGTTAATTATATTTTAGTCAAATATATATATATATATATATATATGTTTGTGTGTGTGTGTGTGTGTGTTAGACGTGTGTGTATATATACATACCCTTATGTTTTGATTATATTTTAATTAAATCTCATATGTTATACATGAATAAAATTATATATATATATATTAAATAAATTTATGAGATATTATCTTCTATTATTTACCTTAATAATATTTTTCCCTATGTTGAAATATGGAGGCAATGGAGGCAAGACTTCCAAGATTATGTTCTATGTGAACAAATTGTGATTATGTGAAACGGGCCCAAAACATGTTAGAATGGTTGGGTGAGTTTCGCCAGGACATACCAATGGGGTAGCCGACTATAAGAGTTCTCACTCCCTCTATCTCCTAATCCCCTTATGTAGACGGAGTGTTCTATATAAGAGAGCGAGTTGTAGGAAAATTTTGTGTAACACTCGAGGTACGACCATTGGAGGATAAGGCAGGTGGGAGCAATGTGCTGGTTGTATATGTCGGCTTGGGTAGTCATAAGGGTCACTGTTAGTGACGAGAAAGGTTTGAAATGAACAACTATGTGTTTATGTGCAAAGTGAAAATATTTGTTTATGTGCAAATCACACACGAACACCTTATGTGGTTAGGTAATGTTTCCACTCAACTATATGTTGATGGTGTGCCTATAATATGTTTTAGAGGAACCCGAGGCTAGCTTTAACGAGGTTGAGGAGGAGGAACAATTTGAAGTCTTTTATTAGAAAGAGAGCTACTAGTTTCCACTGCGTACTTGTTGTTTTTGCAAATTTCGGTCTTACGTATTTTACAAACCAAAATATTTCAATCTTGCAATTTTGCACTTGATGTACCCTCGCGACATCATGTTTTCCAATATCGTCGTTGTTATTTATGTACCATCACGCTACTATGTTCTTTATTTAAGTATATTTTCTATTAAATGCTTTGTGTGCAATTCATAGCAAATATGGAATACCGGGGTCGTTATAGGTGGTATCAGAGCCGGTTGCCAGCTGGAATTTCGGGAGCTAAGTGCTATGTGGGGCAAAGTGCTATGCACATGGGAGCCACCTCTTGAGCTTGCAGAGCAAATGTTACATCTTAAGCCCACGAGGCCATGTGCTATGTACTGAAAGTCTTGAGCCCACGAGGCCAAGTACTATGTCTTGAAAGTCTTGAGTCATGAGGCAAAATGTTAAGCCCCCAAGGCAAAGTGCTACGTGCGTGGGAGACGCCTCTTGAACCACAGGAGCTTTCTCTAGAATCCCAATGTCTGACAGTCGATACTGGAATGTGTGATTTTCGAAATTTGTTATGTATTTTTGAAACTGGTAAAACTAGTATTTCAAAATGGATGTCGATAAGTAGAAATTTGTGAGACTTCTACTAAACAAGGAGTTTTGTTGTTTGAAAATGTGAGATTAGTTTTTGAAGAAAAAAAATGATTTGATTGAAAAATACTATTAACACTTTAACCAAGCAAAGTATAAATTTCGAGGATGAAATTTCTTTTAAGGGAGGGAGGATGTAATGCCCCGGTAATTCCTACTATTTTGGAATTTATTATATATTTTGTTTCATGCAATATTTTAAAAACTATTATATATAGTTTAGTGTTTTATGCAATTATTATGTGACTCTTATTTTATATGTGTGAATTATGTGTGAGTTCATGATCAAATGTGCATTTGCTCTACATGCATTTTAGCAATATGATTATTTCTTTACTCCATAATTATTAATATATCGCTGTTATTATTCTCATTATTATTATTAGCCCTCTATACATCCCCTTAATGCCATAAAGCACTCTTGAAAGGAATTAATTTATTTAATTAGTATAGGGACCTTATTTAATTTCATAATTTAAGGTTCTTACTTTAATTCATAAATATTATACCTCCATATTGATGTATGCAATGTCGGAATTTTGCTTAATTATATAAGTTTAGTTGTTCTATGCTTTTACATACTTAAGTGCTATTATGCTAGAATAAGCCTAGGAATCATGTTTTACTACAAGTTAGATGTCACCATGTTTAAAATACTCATTAATTGTATTTATATGCTCTAGTTTATGCTCATGCCTTAATATGTCCAATATATGCTCTCCTAAAGCATGGAATCATGATTCTTATGTGAAATTATGTGAGAATATGTTTATGTGATAATCTTTATTTGTGCATGTTGGGCCGAAATGTGTTTTCGGTGTAAATGGGGCCAGAGTTCCGTCGGCACATTTTATTGGAGATGCCGGTATTAAGTGTTCCAGCCCTCCGTCTCCTAATCCCTCCTCGTATGGACAGAGTGTTCCATATGAGAGTGGGTCGTAGGCTTCGGCATATACCTGAGTTATGATCATTGGTATGACTCGTTTGGGAATGGTGGAATCGCAGAGTGACTCGGTTGGATTATTTGATCGTGGTGGGAGTTATAAGGCATTACATCACTATATGTGATGAACAGGCTCGTATTATGTGATTTTACCTATTTATGTTCAATTTTCACACACTTGCATCTTATATGATTGAGTAATAGTTCTACTCAACCGTTGTGTTGACACATTTTATGAACATTCTTTTAGGCAAAGATGTTATATCAGAGTGTACAACGGAAGACCACCGGGCATTACGATGCTCCTATAGTTACTTTTGTATTATTTTTTAAATTGTAACTTTTGTATTTTGTAAAATTCTTTATGTAAATTATTTATGGTAATAAAATATGAAGGGTATTTGTTTGGGTTGTGACAGTAATATATAGTGATATAAATGTTAACAGAAGGATTTACAAAATAAGAAAACTGAAAATTATTGAAAATAGTAAGTTATGATGGGAAATATGTATTTTAGAAAAACAATTTGAGGATTGAATGATATCGATAGTAAACCATGAACAGTGTCTCCAATCTTTTGATTACCCAAAATAATTAAATATCATAAAACCCTTATCAGGTTGTTTGTTTGAGATAAGGAGCTACCTCGACTACAACTAAATAATATATCAGGTTGTTTGTTAGAGATAAGTATAGTAGGTTTGATCATTTCCATTTCAAGCTTTTACACATCCAAGTTATAAAAGCATATCATATCATATTTTTTCTTAAAAGTTTCTTAACTTTTTTTTGAGAAATATATCTGTCTACTTTATAGCATTCTACGTTCTTCACTTCACTACCCACCCAAAGTTTGACATACATTTGGCTTGTTGAGTTATTACTTTCATATGGATTAGCCTTTTGTCATCGTTAAAGTTTACGATGCATAAAAAATTGTTCCTACTATAGCTTTCCATCAGTATCTTTTATTTGTTCGTGTCAGTTTTATGTAGTAATTGGATCCTGCAATATGGTATCATATAAGAAGGATGGCACAACATCGTTGGGTAGCAGGGTAGCGTGCTGCGTACCGTGACGAAGGAGGTGATGGAATGGCTGAGAGACAGAGAGAGATGGAGGGAGGGAGAGAGAAAGACAGAGAGAGAGAGAGAGATTCAAATTTCAGGAGTCCAGAGAAATAAAGTTTACCCTGTAGGGATTGGATTTAAGTAATCGGGTATTAATCAACAATATACCTGGAACCCACCCCGATTGTGTTTTTTTATTGGGTTTGGACCGAATTTGGGCCTGGGTAAAATTAGCTTGGTTTAGGCTTGGGTTTTATCTTGTTGTCTAGGCTTGGGAGGGTAAATACCAGCCCACTGGCAAGCCTACTACCGCTATCGTCACTACTAGAAAAAAGTTGTTTTGTGACAGAAATTTATGATAGCTTAAATGTTCTGTCGCAGACATAGAAACTTGGGCGATGGTCTTTTTGACTGCAAGGATGGAAAAATTATCTTGGTGTTTTTGGCAGTCAGAGTCTATTGCAAAATGAATAAGGATAAATTACTTTTAATTTTATATATTGGTGACAACCTATGCCGTTGCGGAGTTGTAAGTTATTTTACAGTTTTATTTTATTTTTCAAAAATATCACCATCCGACCAAAATTACCCTTTTTTGGGTTTAAAGTAAACCCTTCCATCCGCTGCCCTAACCTCTGCCCTCAACCCCCCTCTCTGGCCCATAACGGAGCTCGAAAACTTTTTGGTTGGGGTCCTTATTTAATAAGGAGCATGATGTTAAACCTATTAAAGCGCCATTCAAATACAATTATAAGTTTATTAAATAATTTTTTTTTAAAAATTAATTATAAATAAAAAAACTATCAAAAACCAAACCTACAATATTTTTTCATAAGTGTCCACGTCAACCTTTTATCAACTAAAATTGCTTCTTGATTGTCTCATTTGAATGTATTAAATACATGGATATTGTAATTGCATCATAAATTAAGTAATGGTATATACTTAAAGTAAAATACACCATCTTCATATTTAATGAACCAAAGTAGAAATTTATTTTTATTCTTAAAACCCAAGTTGTAAAAATAATATTACACTAACAAGTATTTAATACTTTTCTTCAATTTTTTACAAAAATTCATGCAAAAATCCCAATATTTTCTGAGTATGTAATTCTTTTTTCTTTCCTATCATTCTAGATTATATGTAGAGTTTGTATGAAATAAATAGATGGAGAAAACTTAAAAGGAATGGAATGGGCCTCCTTTATTCTTTTACATTACCTAATCATAAATCCATTCCTAATGGGTTAAAAGCATTGAAGTGGACCTCTTTTTTGGTTGGACTTCTTTTATCTATATATGTGTGTGTGTGTGTGTGTGTGTGTGTGTAGACACAAAAACACTTAATAAATATTAATGGGCTTAATATTTGGACCCTACTTCATAAATATTAATGGGCTTAATATTTGGACCCTACTAGTAGGGTCCAAAAAGAAGAAAAAAATTAAAGTTTTGAATTTTTTTTAATGATCAATACATTATTAAAAAGAATTTTCAATTTTTAGTAGGATCAATATTGGACCCCACTTGGACAAATGTGGCTCTGCCCATGGCCCTAGCCCAACGCTGAACTTACCGATCTTTGTTGGTAGTGGCAGCGATCACTTAGCCCACCTCTCCTAGTGCCTCGTCCCCCTTTCCACTAGCAAATGTAGATGCAAAATCCCTTCTCCTATTTCAGCTAGTTGTGACACCTCTAACACCTAATTCGTGGGCGGCACCTCTAATACCTACTTTGTTAAGTGATTGCATGCACTATACAAGCAGCTAGTCCACTCTCAAACGGTGAGTGGTAAAGACTTGTCAAATCCGTTAATGGGCAAAAATTTCCCAAAAATTGTATTGATATTATTCCTTAATTGTCAGGAATAATGTTTCCACAAAAGGGATACCTTGGTAATAATTATCGGGGTCGTGGAGGAAGAAGTTACTCCAACCCTAGAGGTGGAGGAGGTAGACATCTGATAAATCAGATGGGCCAAAAGAAACTTTATAAAGAAAGTTTCTCCAATGATCCTGAATTAAATAAGGAATTTCAAGAGTTTTTGAAGCATAAAAAAGGCAATGTTGCTTCAACTTCAGGAGATAATTCTGCTCCTACCTATGCTGAGGCTGTTAATACAGAAGAATATAATGAAGAAGGTAAATCTCTTCCCCATGTTCATATGGGTAAGAAAGAGATAATCCTCATTCATGAACCAAAGGATCTTTTAATTTCCAAAGATCCATATAAGTTAAAGGAAAGATATTTGGAGGATAAATCCTATCCAGGAGGCACTTTAAAAGGCCGATTAATTTGTGAAAAAATTTTGGAAGTTTCTGGATCAGTTCAATTTGAACATTTTCCTAAAGGAAATATTGCATTTTATAGCTATACTAAAGCTATAATCAAGCAATAAATTACTGCGGATCAATGGGGTCTAAGTACCTTCAGAGAGAAGAAATTTTTCATGCCTAAATTAAAGCAGGTAATCAAATTCAATTATTGGGATTATTTAGATGCCTTTCAAAGGTGTTTTTTCTATGATAATCTGAAGAACAAGCATACTTGGTGGTTTAAAGTGTGCCCAGATGTTTATGAAGGTAATATTTCTTCATGGTTCATTAATTGGTGGACAACCTTTGGCCCTTCAATCAAAGTTCTCCCTGAATCTTTCAAAGGTTTATATGAAGAATGGATAAATCTATCTCCCAAAATCAAAAAATCCACAAAGGATAATGTCTGGATTGAGGGAATTTCCTCACAACATTTTTTCATGGAATTTTCACTCCGTTGGATATGGAATGGGAACCAGAATTGGGTTATACCATGGAGAATTTTCCATGTCTTAGAAGGACATACTTGACTTCATTCTGGAATAAAATAATTCTTAAAGATGATGATGGAGAATATTTCTCAAAGGAAACATTGGAAATAATAAAAGATAGGATAAATTTCTATCAACAGCAACTTAAGGAAACTAGTCCTTATTCTGAGGATAATACTATCTTTCATAATATTGTGAAAGATTTGAAGATGAAAGGTGAATCTACCTCAAAAGATGAAATAATTGAGAGATATTTATCTGAAATGAAAAAAGACTTGAAGAAACATTTTGGACTTGAGCTTGAAACAGATAATATTTCTGTCTCATCATCTTCAAAGGATGACTGTGTCCTACCAGGAGAGTCACAGGACCCATATGAGTACGAAGCAGACATTAATATTGATATCATGTCTCAGTCAACAGGAAAAAGAAGATCTGCATAATTGCAGATGACATCTGTGGCACCCCTCCCGCTAAGATCTTCCTATACGGTTGGAGACCACTGACAATCGAACTAAGCACAAATTTTGAAATTCACACCCAGTGCGAACGCCTAACTTAACAATACGCAGTGGAGGCAGAGTAAAAGATGTAACATGGATAATATATATAACTATGTTTAGTACAACCAAGTAGCGCAACCAAATACAACATCAAAATAGCCAACTAGTGGCATCAAGTAACGAACTACGGATTATATAGCAAGACAAAGTGAAATGAAGTCTAATATAAACAACTGGAGGAGTGGCAACCATCCTATGCATTCCCATTATTCTGATTCTGAGGTAATGAATAGAAAGAAACGAGGGGTTAAGTCCAAATGACTTAGTGAGGCCATATATAGATAGATATATATTTGACTGAAAATGAGACTCAAAACAGTTAAATCATAATAAAGTGCACGTAGTGTGAAATGTAACTTGATAATAATAACTGAACTGAGTAATACGGACAGTGAGCCCAAGATGGAGTCTCCAACCTTATGACTATCCAAAACAGATAAATCATAATAGAAACCCTTATGCCTCCCTTGTCGAGAAGCCACCTCGGCACTAAACAAGATGGAGATGTATCACGCGTCCGTGCAATACATTGCTCCAATCCCTACTACAGTCATCCTCCGGTTGTACGTAGAAATTGGTTTCACGGAATGGTATCATATAAAAGGTTCCATCGACGGTCCGTTCCGCCCGATAAAATTCCTGTTATAAGTACCTGGGCCCAAACTTCCCAAGGGCGTCCCCAAGGGTAAACGGAAATATAACGGAACAGATATGGCTCACAACTTGTCAACAAAGTAATAACTTATTTTTACACCCGGGATACATAGAAATATAATTAAAATATGATATCCCAAAGGTGTCAAAAATTATTTCGGGACAGATACAACTGGCAATATTAGAGAACGCAGTATTTTTGAAAATAACTTGTCTTATATGTATGGAAAACATTTTCCGAAAGATTTGATAGCATAAATTCAATAAGGTAGGCTATACGAATAATATTTATATCATATAGTTCAAAGCCCCAGAAAGGAATTGACAAAGTACTCACCTTAGGAGTTTATCAAGTTTATAGATTTGTTTTGGCTAGATCAACTTGACTTCCTCCTAAAATTTACATTAATAGCTATAATTAGGATACTACTTAGTAATCTTTATATAAAGAATAACCTAACTACTTATATTCTTGAACTAACTCAATACTCATATAATCATAATTTAGAAATTAAAATGCTAACTTATACCTAGTATCCACTTTTAGAAAAGATTGTATATTTTCACATAATCTCACATAAAAACATAAGGAACATATTCTCATATTTTAAATTATAAAAGCATATTAAAACCATATTTTGGAATGATAACTAAGCATGCTTTGTTCCTGATTTTATGAACATAGAGCATAATTACAGCTAGAAAACATGCTTTCTAGCAAGTATTCAAAAGAATAGCATTCAAGAAAATAGCATGTAACATAAGACTTATGTCTAAGTTAATCATGAAATATCAATTTATGAAAACCACTTCAAAAATAATCAATCTACTAAACCAAGAGCATTGAAGCATGCTTGGCAAGAACTTTTACTTATGAGCATTGAAGCATGCCTAAGCAAGAACTTTTACTCAAGGTAAACATAAATAACACTCTTATTTATGGGTTTAAGCAAGGTTTCTACCTTCAAGAGTGTGTGAGGGAAATAAGGGAGTATATGGAAGGCTAATAGGTATATATGTATAAAAAAAGAAGGTTTTATTGATGTATATATAGGTGGGGAAGATATGATATAAATAGAGAGTGCTTTGTGTTTTGAGAGTGGAGTGAGTGTGGGTGGGTGTTTTTAGGCGGGATTTTGTGTGTGTGTGTGTGGGAGAATAAAGACAATGGCTCCCTTTTTATAGAGTTTAGGGCAAGAAATAAGATTTTTATAATATAAGGTCAATTTATAATAAATGCATAGAAGATAGGATAAGATATGATAAGATAGCTTGCTTGATGACACGAGAATGGAAATTGTGAGAAGACATCTCAAGTTGGAAGCCTAAAGAACGGGAGTCTGGAGTTGTGTTTTCACAACTACATGCTCAACCCGTGATACTTCGGCGAATCAAAGAAGCTCAAGAAATGGACAACGAACTCTGAAGGGTTAAAGAGAGGGTTAACCTCGGCCAAGAAAAGGAGTTCGCCTTGCCAAATGATGGAATTTTGAGATTCCGAAATTGAATATGTGTTCCAGAAAATGAGCAACTGAAAAGGGAGATGTTAGAGGAATGCCACAACACCAAGTACACGATACATCCGGGGACAAACAAAATGTATCAAGATGTGAGACGACAGTACTGGTAGCCCAAAATGAAAAGGCAGATAGCAGAGTTTGTGGCAAAGTGCTTAACTTGTCAGCAAGTTAAAGCAAGCCACCAAAAGCCATTTGGATTATTGCAACCTCTTCCAATCCTTGTGTGGAAATGGGAACACATTACGATGGATTTCGTTATGGGACTACCACAAACACAGAGAGGTCACGATGCAGTATGGGTGGTCATGGACAGACTCACGAAAAGCGCCCATTTTCTTGCATTTGCTAAAACCTATTCGCTAGATAAGATGGCAGAAATCTATGAAAATGAGATTGTTCGCTTACACGGTGTCCCAGTGAGTATAGTATCTGACTGAGACCCTCGATTTGTCTCAAAATTTTGGCAAGGATTGTAGAAGGCTCTGGAGACTAAGTTGAATTTCAGTACAGCTTATCACCCACAAACAGATGGACAGACTGAAAGAGTTATCCAAATTCTTGAGGACATGCTTAGAGCTTGTACCTTAGATTTTGGTGGGAATTGGGATCGACACTTGCCCCTCATAGAGTTCGCCTATAACCACAGTTATCAAGCCACGATAGGCATGGCCCCATTTGAGGCTCTTTATGGAAGAAAGTGTAGATCCCCAGTTTGTTGGAGTGAAGTGGGTGAAAGTAAGCTAATAGGCCCAGATCTGATTCGTGAGACGACAGATCTATCAAGATGATAAAGAAAAGGATGGAGACAGCGCAAAGTCGTCAGAAGAGTTATGCTGACCGATGACGAAAAGACTTGGAGTTCGAAGTAGGTGACTTCGTATTCTTGAAAGTCTCGCCAAGAAAAGGTGTTCTGAGATTTGGGAGAAAGGGCAAGCTTAACCCACGCTATATTGGACCCTTTGAGATACTGGCGAGAGTGGGGAAAGTTGCCTACCTATTAGCCTTACCTCTAACTTTGGGAGAAGTACATGACGTATTTCATGTGTCTATGCTTAAGAAATACTATCCTGATTCCTCTCATGTTGTCGACCATGAGTCCCTCAACATTAGTCTAGATTTGACCTATGTCGAAGAACCAGAGAGAATCCTAGACTTCCAAGAACACACCTTGAGAAACAAAACCATAAAATTAGTTCGCGTTCTATGGAAGGACCATGGGATTGAAGAGAGTACTTGGGAACGACTAGAAGAGATGCAAGAGAAATACCCACAGTTGTTCGATTAGGCGTCAACCTAATTTCGAGGACGAAATTTTCCAAGGAGGGGAGGATGTGACGACCTGGTAAAATCCTTTATTTAAATATTTTATACATTGGGTGTACATTACTTTAATGAATAAGTGCCTTATTGACTTATTTTGTGAATTATTGTTTTATAGACATTATTTGTCAAAATATGATTTTTATTTGCGAACAAGTGAGCATTTTGCTACATAATTTTTTATAAAATATTATAAATTCCAAATATTGTTAAATTTTATACATTTAATCTTTATAAATTTTCAGAATTTATTTAATAGATTATTTTCAACTTCTACCTAGTTTTCCAAGAATTTTTAGTAATTTTCGAAAAACATTGTCTTTAAGTTATTAATTTGAAATCTAATTTCTTTAAAATGTTTAATTATTATCAAAAATGAAAATAATAATATAAATAAATATTTTAGATTATATTTGATTTATAAAAATTAATTTTTGAATTTTTAGAATTTTATTTCTATTTTTGGGCAATTTTCGAAAAAAGGGAAAAACAAGGGGTATTTTGGTCTTTTCACTTCTCCAACCCCAAATTTCGGTTTTGTTGAGAAATAAACAATAAAAATACTTAATAAATAAGAGTTTTCAGATTTTATAGTTTTTTTTTATTTTAGTTGATTTTATTCTATATTTTATCAAAATATCTCTACTAATACACTCTTGAAACCTAGCCTCATATACATATATAAATATATATTAGTGGTGATATACATAGCTACATATACACACACACATATCCACATACATATACATGGTGGTTAGTAAAGTGAGGTGTATGTATTTACAACCATGTATAAATGTATGGAAGAGGTATTTAGATGAATATAATATGTAGATCTTTGCCTCTAATACTTGGAAGATCAATACACCAGACCTTACACACTCACAATCCTCATTTTTCAGCCATTTTCCAGCCCCAAACTGTCCACTCTCTCTTCTCTTACACTCTCTTTCATTTTTCCTCCAAACACTACACTTTCTCCAAACTACTACACTTCTTTAAATAAACTAAGGTAGGAACACTTCTTTATACCTTAAGTAGAGGGTTTTTCTTCTTCTTCTTGAGAAGATTGGGCAAGCTTCCATACTCTTGTGCCCAAGCAATATAAAAGAACAAGCTTGAATGGCCTAGAGTGAGAGCATTTGCCAAACATGCCTCCAAGTTGAGGGTTTTAGTTATTTTGCCATCTTCATGTTACTTTAAAGCTTTATGGTTAGTTTTTCATATTATAACTCTTGTTGGGAGGAAGTTGAAGGATGGATAGACTTGTGAGCATGATCTCGAAGATATTATGTGATTAATATGCTTATTTGGAGTACTATGTGCTTATTATGCTTCATTGGAAAAACTATGTGATTATTGTGCCCTTTTTGCAATAATATGGAATTCTTATGCTTTATTTGAACTAATATGTGAGTTCTATGCTTTGTATGAAGTAGTATGAGATCATGATACTTTATTTGAGCTATTAAGGGAATATCCTATGTTGTTCTTGAAAGTCTTAGTAAAGAAAGCTCCACATATCTATTATTTGATAAATAGAACTTTTATTATACTTTATACTATAGATTTATGCCTACTCTAGGCCTTTACATATATATATATATATATATACACATTCAAGGTTTTAGTAAGGGATTAGATGATTATGGAGATATATATCTATGTACATGTGTGTATATATATATATATATAAATATTTAAAGTGTTATCATATATTCATTTAACTAAGTTCATTATATGTTAATTATATATATATATATATTTATGTATGTATAGATATATGTTATGATAGACTACTTTTATATGTAGATATATATATATATGTTACGTACATGTATATATATACTTATTATAGACTACTTTTATATATAAATATATATATGTTACGTATATGTACATATATACTTATATTCATTTTATTAGTTTTATATGTATATGTAGATAATTCTTATCATATCTATATATATAGTTATCTATATTTTATATAGGTATATATATGTAGTATTCATATATTTATATATCTTATATTTTAATCTATATATTTATATATATTTATACTAGTTATATTTTGATCTTTATATTTATATATTTATATTTATATTTTGTCTATTTACATATTTTTGCTACTAGCTATTTACATATTTAACATTTCTAAGTAAATATGCTTAATAAGCAAATATTAAGCTTTCATTTATAAGTGTGGAGCTTACTTTACTAAACTATAATATAAACTTCCAAATATTATGTGCATGTGTGAACAAATTGCAATTCTGTGAATGGGCCCATATGTGCTGGAATGGTCTGGGGGATGTTCCGCCGGGACATACTATTGAGTAGCCGGAAGAGTCCAAACCCCTTCCATCTCCTAATCGCCCCTTGGGTAGACGGAGGGATCTACTCAAGAGAGAGGGTCGTAGGACAATACTAGGCGTATGCCCGGGATACGACCATTGGAGGATAAGGCTGGCGGGAGAAATGTGCTGGCTGTTATTTCGGCCCTGGTAGTTATAAGGGTCATTGTCAGGTGACAAAAGGTAGAAAGTGGGAAACTATGTGTGTGCTATGTGTAACTAATGTGCACTTGACACCCGAGCACCTTATGTGCATAAAGAAATGTTTCTACTCAACGTATGTTGATTTCGTGTTATATAATGCTTTAGATGCTTCCGAAGCTAGCCTTTATGATGATGAAGAGAAGGAACCTTTTGAAGCGTTTTACTAGGAAGGAAGATGTAGGATTTCCGCTGCGTACCTGTATTTTGTGGTTTTTTGTTGCTTTTTGCTATATAGAGAAAGTAGAACTAGCAAGTCGATACTCTCCTTTATTGGATGTACACTTATGTTTGTAAAGTACCTTATACATTTTGTAATTAATAATGTACGCATGTATGTAACCACTAATGCTAATAATAAGAATAATAATAATAACAAAAGACTAATAATAATAAAAAGATTTCGGGGTCGTCATATACCTAGTATCCACTTTAAGAAAATATTGTACATTTTCACATAATCTCACATAAAAACATAAGGAAAATATTCTCAAATTTTAAATTATAAAAGCATATTAAAACCATATTTTGGAATGATAACTAAGCATGCTTTATTCCTAATTTTATGAACATAGATCATAATTATAACTAGAAAACATGCTTTCTAGCAAGTATTCAAAAGAATAGCATTCAAGAAAATAGCATGTAAATAAGACTTATGTCTAAGTTAATCATGAAATATCAATTTATGAAAATCACTTCAAAAATAATCAATCTACTAAACCAAGAGCATTGAAGCATGCTTGGCAAGAACTTTTACTCATGAGCATTGAAGCATGCCTAAGCAAGAACTTTTACTCAAGGTAAAAATAAATAACACTCTTATTTATGGGTTTAAGCAAGGTTTCTACCTTCAAGAGTGTGTGAGGGAAATAAGGGAGTATATGGAAGGCTAATAGGTATATATGTATAAAAAAAAGAAGGTTTTATTGATGTATATATAGGTGGGGAAGATATGATATAAATAGAGAGTGTTTTGTGTGTTGAGAGTGGAGTGAGTGTGGGTGGGTGTTTTTAGGCGGGATTTTGTGTGTGTGTGGGGGAGAATGAAGACAATGGCCCCCTTTTTATAGAGTTTAGGGCAAAAAATAAGATTTTTATAATATAAGGTCAATTTATAATAAATGCATAGAAGATAGGATAAGATAAGATAAGATAAGATAGGATAAAATAAGATAAGATAAGATAAGATATTTTAATAAAATATGAACAAAAAATCAAATAAAATCTGATATTTATTGGCCTAATATTATAAAATCTGAAATCTTATCTTTATTTTAATAAAATTTCGAATTTGTAGTTATTTAGGTTTGTAAAAATCGAAAACTAGGGTTTTAGGGCATAAAATTAGGGTTTTAAGGCCTAAAATTTGAAAATTCATAAATAATTTAGAAAAATTCCAAAATGATGAAATTTGATCTTTATAAATCTGAAATTATATTTATATTTCCCAGAAGTTAAAAATGTTTTAGTTATGTTTTCGAAAATTGCAATTTAGGACATAAGATTTCGAAAATTGTGTTAGAATGTCAAATTCGTTTAAAATTTAGAAAATCATGTAATTATCACCTCACATAGTTCACATATAAAAAAAAAGATCATACAAAACATGAAATATTAGTAAACATGCGTGTATATTATAAGAACCGATTTATATCATTGTTAGACCAAAAATCGGGATGTCACAACATCACCCATGAAGTCAGCAATCAATAATTCAAGAATCGGACAAACTTCATAATGCAAGATACTGTTTGGGAATCTACTTTCGCTGTTTACTTTAACAAAGTTGTTACAATAATTGTACTCTAAATTTGAATAATTCAGATTTACTTTGTAAAAAGTAGCTTTAAGTTTTTGTTTGTTTGCCTTTTTCCCTCTATATAAGAGGACTTCTTGTAAATGTTTCAGTATGCATCTACATTCAGAAATACAATTTTATGATCTTTTGTATTTGTATAGCTTTCTTCTCATATTTTCTGAGTGCTCTTCTCTTTTTAATTCTTTATCAATTAATCAAAGCCTTGGAGGAAGTCTTAAAAGACAATTGAAGTATAATTTTGTGGTAAGTTATACTACCTTTTTATTTAATTTAGCTTTAAAAGCGTTATGTTCTTTGCATTAAATATGCATTGCTAAGTTGTTAGTGTGTTAGATAGTATTTGAGTTAAAACATGATTATGGCATGATGAGGAAGATTCCATAATCTTCTTGCAACCTTTAAACAAGGGTTAAACATGTAGAATTCTCATTGTATCTAAGGTTGGAAATGTTTAGACTTGGTCTAGGTAATCTGAGTCGTAATGCCTCTGTGTGCCCGCTCAAGCCATTGGGAAGGCGTTTTAGGGCTTTGTGAGGTTGACTAGATGCCAAAGACAGGTCTGAATAATTTGTGTAAAAATTTTCTCAAGATACAATGAAAATGTAAATATGATCAGTATATAGGCTGGAAACCCGGACTGTGCAGACGAATAGATTCATCCTTGGATGAGTTGTGTCCTGGTATAACAATGACACGTACTGATTAGATTTATGAATTCTATGGTGTTTGTAAAATTACCCCTGTGTCTGAAGAAGCGATCCTGTATTATGGTATCAGAGCCATGGTGTTGTATGATTGTTTTAACAAGAATATTATCTAACACACTCTTTGTATGATTATTTGATGAATCTATTTAGAAGTGATAAGAGAACTGTTAAAAACAGTGTCAGTCATGAGGTTGAAATTCCTCAAGATTTAGATCTATTAAATAGATGGACTATTCCTAAGATGAATATTAATAAAATTTATGAATTAGGAACTTTTTCAAAAATAAGTTGGACTCAAGTAGTTAATACTACTGAAGAAACAATATCATTAAATAAAGATGAAATGATATTAAGACTTATTAATGAAAAAGATTTTGATAAATATAAATATCAAAATTATAAATTTTTACATATTGGGTTAGTACAAATAGCTTTTAAACCTTTAACCTTAGAGGGTTTACCAGAAAGTTTTGTAGCTGTCTTAAGAGATGGTAAAAATCTTAATTGGACTCAATCTTTAATGGGAATAATTCAGAGTAGTTTGTCCCATGGACCAGTGTATTTTAATGTTTACCCTAATTTACAATTATCATTAACTGATAATAATTTATGTGATGCTTTAACATTAAATGTTAAAACACATAGTTATAATTATGCACCAGGATGAGAAGTAATATGTATTTGTTATAGGTTTTATTTTAAACCTCTTTACACTTTAAATCCACAGTGTAAACAAATTGAAAAATTAGCTAATGAAACGATAGTTATAGAATCTAATTTTGGTAAATCTAATATTACAACAAGAAAATCCATAAAATGGGATGAAATTGAATTTCCAGAACACTGGAAAGTGGAAAAAGCGGCACCTGCAATAAATAATATCCAAACAGATCCAACAGGTATAAGTCAGGATATTAATGGTGATGTAATAATTTAATTTAAAAATTATCGACAAAATTCGTTACCAAGAATTGGTTATAGACCAGAGTCTAGTCAATCTAGATATTCTTTTATTTCTCCTTTAAATTATAAGGTTGAAAATTCCAGAGTTAAAACCTGAAAATTCTTTTAGATCTGAAAGTTCTACATCTTCTACAATTCATTTAAATGACCCTTTTAAACATTTAAAAGTGGATACAAATAATTTTGTTTCCCCTACTAATAAAAATTCTTTGGATGGATGAAGATCCAACTCCCAGTGAAATGGGATATCAAGTTTAAATATGTTTTTAATGAATTACAACAAAATTGATTTTAGCCAGGGATCACTGGCTAGACAGATTTGCAAAATGGAATTTAATTTGCCCAAAGTTTTGTGTAAAACTTATGGAAACCTTTGAAAATAAATTTTCTATTTTAGAAAGAAATTATGAAATTTCAAAAAACAAAATTGTTACGGGAGTATTTCCTCCTCAAGATTCTTTTGAAATTAAGAATGAAATAAGAAAGGATGTATTTGACCCTAAGCCTATTATAAAAAGTAGAACATATAATGCTTTTGAAAAATTATTTGATAAAGAAATATGTATTACCACTGCTCATTTAAATGGTATAATTAAACAATTAAATTATGGTAATTTATATTCTATAATTTTAGGAGAACAACTTGTAGAACTAAGTAATCAATTAGAAAACATAAAGATAAAGACTAATAAACTACAGGAAATTGTTAAACAGACAGAAGTAGTCCCTCCTGCTCAAGAAATAATAGCAGAACCAAGTATTCAACTTCCCCCGAAATAAAAGATTTTAAATTAGAACTTGGTTCAGAATTACAAAAAGTAATAGAAGATCAATTTAAAAAATTGTCTTTAGGCACTCTTAATGAAGAGTCAAATAAATCACATGATGAAATCAATAAGATTGGTAAAAGAAAATCTTATTCTGGAAAATTTGCAGATAAATCTAATCAAAGATTATATTATTATCCCAGACCAAGTCCTCAAGATTTATTATATGAGGAACAAGAATTTGTTAATAATACCAGTTATAGTGGAAGACAACTCTACGAATGGAATTTAGATGGTTATACCTCTAAACAAATATCAAATATGTTACATAGAATGATGATGTAGAGTACTATTTGTAAAACAAATGGTAATAATGATAGAGAAATTGCTTCAATGATTATTGCTGGATTTACACGGCAATTAAAAGGATGGTGGGATAATTATCTTGACTAAGCCTATAGAGATAAAATAATGAATATTGTAAAAGTTGAAAATGGTGAAAATATTGAAATAGCTGTTTACACCTTAATAATTAATATTTTTGAACATTTTACTGGAAGATGGTCTGATAATAGTGATAATATAAGAACACTATTACAGAATCAATGCTGCCCAACTTTAACAAGTTTTAGATGGTATAAAGATGTATTTCTAAGTAGAGTCTTAGAATTACCTGAGAGTAATTCCTCTCATTGGAAATCTAAATTTATAGATGGATTACCCTCCTTATTTGCAGAAAGAGTTAGAAAAACTCTAAGAGGTAATGCTTTAGGAATAAATTATGATAATTATACTTATGGTAAAGTCATAAGTACTTGTATTAATGAAGGATTAGCTTTATGTAATGAAATAAAGCTTAATCAACAAATTAAAAAACACCATCTTAATGAAAGAAAACAATTAGGTGAATTTTGTGAACAATTTGGTATGGATAAACCAAAAACAAATGTAATTGAACATAAAAGTAAAAATAAGTATAAATCTCCTTCTTATAAAAAATTAAGAAGAGAAAAAAGAAAACAATTTAAACAGGATAATTTTCCTAAAAAATGGAAACCAAATGACCGTAGGAAAAATAAATTCAAGCCAACTAATGCCTGCTTTAAGTGTGGAAAAGTAGGACATTATTATAAAGATTGTCAAGTTAAACAAAAAATTCATGAATTAAATATTGATGATACTTTGAAAGAATCATTATGTAAGATACTATTAAATAGTGAATCGAACCAGAAACTGAAAGTAATAGTTCTGAGTCTAGTTCTAATATTTTAGATAAATATGACCAAATGCAGGTTTTAGAAAATGAGAGTTATTATTCTTCTAATTCTGATAAAGAAGAATGTCAACCTTGTAAAATAGGTCAACCTTGTTTAAATACAAGTCAAGAAAATGATGAATTTTATCAATTAATTTCTCAATTCCAAGATTTTGAAATAAATATGTTAAAATCTAATGATATTTTAGAAATATTAAAACATGCTAAAGATTCTGAAGCTAGATCTTTCCTTATAGATCATATAATAGGTGAATCTAAAGGAGAATCAAGTCAGTATAATAAAAGTAATAAACCAAAAGATACTACTCCTTATACCATGGATGTTGTTTATAAGATGTTAAAAGAAAAACATCAACAAGAAGAAAAACCTGTTAATATATAGGATTTAATACAAGAAATAGATAATTTAAAAAATGAAATTATATATTTAAAAACTGAAAATCAATCTTTTGAACATAGAATATCACAATTAAAATCTTCTCAAAATAAAGGAAAAAGTATTGATAATTCTCAATTTAACTTTCCAGTTTTGAATATATCTGAAAATGAAAATTTCTTAAATAATTTAGAAATAATTACTTCTCAAAAATGGCACATAAGGATTACTTTGTTAATAGATAATTATTTTGCTAAGGATTTAATTGCACTAGTTGATAGTGGTACAGATCTTAATTATATACAAGAAGGAATAATTCCTACTAAATATTTTCATAAAACTACACATAGTTTAAGTTCAGCTGATGGGAAAAAATTGAATATTAGGTATAAATTACCTAAAGCTTTTATTTGCAAAAATAATCAATGCATTCCTACAAGTTTTTTGTTAGTAAAAGATATCACAAACCAAGTAATTCTTGGTACTCCCTTTATTCAAAAAATATTTCCTCTAAAAGAAATCAATAAAAATGGTTTTATAGGAACATTTCAAACTAATGAAATTAAATTTGAATTTATTACAGAACCTTTTACAAGAATTCTTAATAATATTAAAGATTTAATTCTAGCAAAAGATAATCAAATCAATTTTCTTAAAACTGAAATCTCTATATTAAATATAGAAGACAAATTAAAAAATACTAAATTACAGGATAAGATTAAAATATTGAAATATCAATTTTCATTACAAATATGTAATGATCACCCTAATGCTTTTTGGGATAGGAAGAAACATATTGTTTCACTTCCATATGAGGAAGATTTTAATGAGAAAAATATTCCAACAAAGGCCAGACCTTGTCAAATGAACCAGGATTATTTGGAATTGTGTAAAAAAGAAATATCTTCTTTAATAGCTAAGAAATTAATTAGACAATCCAAGTCACCTTGGTCATGTACAGTATTTTATGTTAATAAACATGCTGAATTAGTTGAGATTTTAACCATGATGTATGTGACTAGTACTCCAAATTTTAATTACGCAAGTTGATGTGTAATTTTTGTATTTCTTTTTTGAATTCCTTTATAATAAAGGGGTGGGGAGCCCACAAAAAATCCCACGGTCTCATACCGGTTTGATTCAAAAAAAAACAAAAAAAAAATATGCTGAACAAGAAAGAGGTGTTCCCAGGTTTGTAATAAATTACAAACCCTTAAATAAAGTTTTAAAATGGATTAGATATCCAATTCCTAATAAAAAAGATTTATTAGATAGATTATATAATGCAAATATATTTTTAAAATTTGATTTAAAATCAGGATATTGGCAAATCCAAATTAATGAACATGATAGATATAAAATTGCTTTATATGGAATGTAATGCCATTTGGATTAAACAATGCCCCTTCAGAATTTCAAAATATAATGAATGATATTTTTATACCATATAGTGAATTTATAATTGTATATATTGATGATATATTGGTATTTTCCAAAAGTATTGAAATCCATTTTAAACATTTGGATATTTTCAGAAAAATTATAATTCAAAATGGTTTAGTAATTTCTCAACCAAAAATGTCATTATTTCAAACAAAAGTAAGATTTCTTGAACATAATATAGAAAATGGACAAATTATTCCTATAAATAGGAGTATTGAATTTGCTAATAAGTTTCCTGATATATAGCATAAAAAAAGTCATTTAATTCTAATTAAAATAATAATAATTCAAATTTTAAAATTATATAAAACTATTATTCAAATAATTATTTTTTATTTAAAAAATATTATTATTTTTTATTTTTTATTTGTGAAATTTTTCGGTGGAGTTTTCCTCAAAAATTCAAAAATATTATTTTTTAAAATTATTTTTAATTTAAAAAAAATTTATTTTTTTTAAAAAAATATTATTATTTTTTATTTTTGAAATTTTTCGGCGTAATTTTTCGTCGAAAATCCGCCAAAAATAAAAAAAAATATTAATTTTTAATTATTTTTTTAAAAATATTATTATTTTTTATTTTTTATTTTTGAAATTTTTCGGTGGAATTTTCCGCCGAAAATCCGCCGAAAAATTCGAAATTATTATTTTTTAATTATTTTTTATTTAAGAATTATTATTTTTATTAATTTTTAATTTATTTAATTTTTCGGCCGAATTTTCTGCCGAAAAGCCACCGAAAATTTTAAAAATTATTTTTTTATTATTTTTTTATTTTTCGCCGAAATTCCGCTGAAAATCCGCCGAAAAATTTCGGCGGAATATTCCACCAAAAAATTCCGACAAAAAATGGGCGTTTTCTTGTAGTGTTGCCTTGTAGGGTTTGAAGAAGTGAAAGTGTTTGAAGTTGTGAGATTGTTTGAAGGGTTGAAGGAAAGTAATGAAAAGTGAAAGAAAACAAGTAGAAATGAAGAGAGTAGTGGCCGGTGTCTTTGTGTGTGTGTGTGTGTGTGGTGATTTTTATGTTTTTTCTAAGTAATATTACATAGAAGATAATAGGAAGAGATAGAATTAAAATAGCATTAGGTCATTTTCCCAATTAATACCCTAATTGGCAAAGTATATAAGATAGCTTAAGTGTAGCTCTACATTAACATGAGCCAAGCATGTATTCTTGCATCTAGAAGGTCTTTTACAAGTGTATTAATACATTGCATCTAGCAATCTTGGAGGATAAGACTTAATATACACCAAGTATTTAACATTTTCTATTTTATCTCTATAAAAACCGTCCACCCTCTTAATCTTCAGCAAAAATGTAGATTTTTTCTTGTATTGTATATAATAATTCATGTTAGGAGAGAAAATACTATCTAGGGGTAGAAAATACAATTTACCTAGACCTTAGGGGTTTTTCCAAAAAGTTATAAAAGTTACAAGAAAATCTACTAAGTCTAAGTATATACATATATATAAACCGTGTATATATATATGTATCCATGTATTTTCTTGAATTTTATGGTTTGTATGGTGATTAACTAAAATAAGAATGAATCCTAAGCTTGTACATGTTGCACTTAAAACGAACATGTACCACAAAGTATGAAAATAATGAGAACTCATACATAGAAACATGTAAATTATACACATTTAGGTATATCCATATATATATAATCCAAAGGAGAATTCGGATCCTTACAGTTATACTAATAAAAATCGGATTTCTATACTATACTTGTGTCAACCCGAAAATATATTTTTGCACATATAAAATTTGATATTAAGTGTATAATATATATAAAAATCAAGAAATATATAGTATAAATATAGATAATTTTTGAAAATTATAAATAATAATAATAATAAGATTATTTTATTTGTTACATTTTTTTTGTTGCATGTGTGAGGAGATTTAGGGCACATGATATTTTACACATCGCATTCTTGTAAGTTATAGGAAATACAATCAAGACACCTCAAAGGCCACTTGTTCTCATGATATTTAAGATAAGGTGATCTTCAAGAAATGGGAGACGTGTAGAAACACTTGTTTTATCTTCAAAAACCCTATGACACTTTTACAAACCCTTATCTCAATCCAATGGCTATAAGATTGCGCTTAATTCTTAAGAAAAGATCAATGGTCATGATTTAGCCAAAAATGCATATTTAGATATTGAAAAGATAAGATTTGGGACACCTATACCCTTATAAAATCTTGATTCTTACACTTGGAATTACCTTGAGATTTATTAATAAAATAATAAATGTGTCTTGAATACACACCTATTGTGACGACCCGGCAATCCTTATTATTTAAATAATTGATATAAAACCTTATGCTTCTTGAAAATGTCCTTATTACTTGTTGTTTTCAAATTTTAGTCTGATTTTGAGAGTAATTTAGAATTTGAAACCATTTTTGGAAAATTTGTCTATTAAATACTTATGAGTTTTCAAAAATAATATAAATAAGTATTCTAAAAATTTACGCATGGAGAAGATTCAATTTTGAATAAATTACATGATTTTTCAAATTTTAGAGGAATTTGACATTCAAACACAATTTTCGAACTTTCTATGTCCTAAATTGCAATTTTGGAAAATATAACTAAAATATTTTTTATTTCTGGGAAATATACATATAATTTCAGATTTATAGAGATTAAATTTCATAATTTTGGAATTTTTCTAACTTAATTATGAATTTTCGGATTTTGTGCCCTAAAACCCTAATTTTATGCCATAAAACCCTAATTTTAGGTTTTTAAAAATAAAATAAATGCAAATTCGAATTTTATTTAAAATAGGTAGATAATTTCAGATTTTATACAATTATGACACTAAAACAAAATCAGATTTTTTTTGATCTTGCTTAGTATTTTATTAAAATATCTTACACTAATACAAGATGATTTTCTTCTAAAAATTATACACTTTTGTGGTCTTCTATCAACTAGCTTCACGAATCATGTGTTAGGGTTACGCCAAGGCTAGAAATAGAGGAGGGAGGTGGAAGATTGCATTTAATTTGACATTTAATTTTAAGCTTAGGTGGGAGATTTGCATTAATTAAGAAGATTTGCATTAATTAAGACTTGGTCCCCAAATCTTCCCTTTCTACCCTCAATTCGTACACTATAAATAAGGGGAGGGGTTGCTCACATTCTATCACACCCACACAACACACAACATACAAATCCCACCTAAAACCCACACACCTACAAAATCTTGCACTTCCAATATGTCATGCCCTAGATCTGGGACGCGGCACGGCAATGCCCCTAAGCCCAAGGGACTTAAAGACACCAAGCCACGGAAATCAGAACATACTAAAACCATAAAATATTTATTGAAAAATCTTAGTCGAACATTGCAGTGGAAAAGATAATAATCCTAGGTGCTATTACAACTTCAATTCAAAAATAGATATAGAAAGCTATGCTATAATAGTCTTCATAAACAAGGTCTTAAATAAAATGATGTAACTAAGAATAACACTATGTTCTCTAGCCAACGATGACTTCAATATGATCACCAACTCCAAAATTGGCCGTTGTCGCCCTCATCGGTACTATCCTCTGCAAAATAGTTATTAGCGGTGTGAGCGCACTCGCCCAGCAAGGGATCTTTTGACCCTCTATCGAATTTGAGCAAGTTACATATATATATACCATAAAAATCACACTTTGCAAACATAGACAAAATTCAAGAATCAACGTTTTCTACTTTCAAGTAACAAAACAGATAACACAACAGAATTAGACAAATTCATTTATATATCCATACTCGTGAACATTCGAAATCTCTATTGGCCAACTTGATCAAGCTCTAACTATAGCCCCGTTAGGTGGGTTCAGACACTACTATTATTACCCGTAGGAGGGCCTTAACTACAACCCCGTTAAGTGGGTTTGGAAATTGCTATTGTACCCCGTAGCTCGGTTAAAAATTTCAAAACTCGTTCATACTGATAGAATTCCAAGTGTTCAGAGCATGTTCACATATACACATATAGCACAACACAAAACAATTTTAGCTTTTCATTTAGAAAATTCATAAAATAGCATGCTCAAATCAATTTTTCTTAAGAAAATAATTTACTTGAACAAAAATATAAGTTTCAAAAAAACACATTTTTATAAAAGAAATAGAGGGAAGAAACCACTTACCTCAAACAATAGGTTTCTTAAAGTTCTAATAACTCCATGGTCAAGTCCTATCCTGGATCGATCAAATCTAATAGTAATAGGAAATAAATAGGGTGAATATATAATGCTCCTCAATTCAATAAAATCTTGTACGAAATAAGAAATCTAACGAAAGCGCAAACCCAATTCAATTTATTAGCTTAGAGTCTCATAATTAACCAATCTATATGTAACCCCTCAAATAATGACTTAATATACCCGCATAAACATAAATAATCCCCCAAAATTATGTAGAGAATATCTTATTATACTTTTATCGAAATAATACTAAAATCTAAATTGAGAATAGTACTCATAAAATCTCTAACTATTATTACACTAACTTGATCCTAATTGCCGATTATATGTCAGTCATTAGACTTTGAAATTGCACTAGAATTCCTACATCCCACTTGTACCATAACTTAAAGTGTATATGAAGGTGTACCCATATATATATATATATATATATTTACATGTGTATGTATATGTATATATATACCCACACATTAGGTATGGGGAAACGCTAATAACAATTAAGTTTCCTAGATTAATATTAACGTCAACATGTGGCAACATCAAGAACCGAGGGACAAGCTTTTATTCTCAATTAGTGTGTGTAATCAAACCTATTCTTGGCCAATGAATAAAATTCAATTGTGTGTTGCCATAGCATACACAAGATCCAATCCTATGCTCAAGGGTACATATGTAGGCACATGTCCATAGAGTGTATTGATGAGTAGGCACATGTCCATAGAGGCTCAAGGGTATATAAGTTGGCATTAATTTATAATCATCATGATGCACTGTGAGCTGAATTCGATAGCTTTAAAATTATTGAAAATATTAATGCCATGATTTCCTATATTCTAATACATAATACAAAGAATGAGGGCTAGAAACTTGCAAGGATTACCTCATTCGATCGGAATTAACAATGTTGACGCCCCCAAGTGCTACGCTGCTAACGACTGTCGAGTCTTGCATTTTCTCATTCTATTCATTTAATATCCTAGTTTTCTGTGGGTGTGTGTATATATATATATACACATATAACTAAAATTCCTAAACTTAATATGATTTACTCAATAGTCCTAAGCCTAATAGGGTTAGCCCAATTGTCCTAAGCCTATTAGGATTAGCCTACTAGTTCAAAACCCAATCGAATTTACCCAATAATCTTAAACCCAATAAGATTCAGCTACCAATAATATTAACAATAGCAATACTAATAATAATAATGAAATAATAATCGGTATGATAATAATAATCATAATAACAATAATCAATGTTAAAAGAAATAATGGCAATATTAATAAAAAGTACAAGTCCTAATAATAATAATAATATAATAATAATAATAATAATAATGATAATAATAAAAATAGTAGCAGTGGCACCCGTAATAATAATAATAATAATAATAATAACAACGATGATGTGCCTCTCAAAAGGGTTAGGATATCACACAATATTATATCACACTATATCATTAGTATACCTTCCTATATACATATATATACAATTACTCCTCTTTCTAAGCATATATATAGACATATTAACCTTTCTATATATATATACACACACACTTACATTTACAAAATCCTTTCAAAACCCCACTTTCTTCTTACATCTTTGAAAACCTACATATATACATATATATATATATATCCCTCCACTTATAAATATATGTACATACATTAGTAGCCTTTTATATATTCTTCCTACTTTTATAAATCACTTTTGGAAAAAGGTAGGAGTTTTGCTTAATTCCATAAGTCTAGTTGTTCTATGCTTTTACATACTTAAGTGCTTTTATGCTAGAATAAGCCTAGGAATCATGTTTTACTACAAGTTAGATGCCACCATGTTTAAAGTACTCCTTAAGTGTAATTTATACTGCTCTAGTTTATGTTCATGCCTTATTATGTCAAGTATATGCTCTCCAAAAACGTAAAATCGTGATCTTTATGTGAAATTACGTGATTGTGTTCACTTAAACACACACCTTCACCTTATGTGATTAAGTAAAATTTCTACTCAATCCTCGCGTTGATTCTTCTTTACATGAATATTTTTAGACAGAAATGAGATAGCGTATCAGAATGGCGTAGCGGAAGCGTTTGGAAGCCTTTTACGCAATAAAATTACTTTTGCATTCTTTTGAAACTCTTGTATTTTGTACAAATTTTATGTGAAAATTATTATTTAATTTTAATAAAATATGAAGGGTATTTTTTCGGGTCGTGACACCTATAAATAGGAGGTCACCCCCCATACTTGAAAGTCACAACACATACAACTTGCACATACATACACACACCACATACACAGTGCATCAGTAATACATATATATATAGAAGAAAAACCTAGAGGCTACATACACATTTAGAAGGTATGTTCTAACCCTAGGCTTCTTTATGTGTTATAAATTCAAGTTATTTTCTCTTAAAGTAGTTAATTTATATCTTTATACACACATGTATATGTGCTCTAGGTTATCTTATGGTAATACTTATAGACATGTTTTGCCTATACATGTAAAACCAACTTATATGCTTAAATATAGTAACTTGGGGATTATTTATATACGTATGTATACACACATAATTAAAAGATTAAGATTGTTGTTTTAGATTATGTGCATATATGCACATTTTGCCTATACATAAATATAGTAACTTAGGGCTTATTTATATACCAATACATAGGCCTATATATATTTGAAAGACTATGCTTGCCCTTATAAACTATATACATATATGTAGTTGAAGTTATTTTGAAAGCTATGAATATGTACGTATGTGTAGATATTGTTACTTGTGCATCTATGCGTAGTATTCTTCCTAAAGTAGTTACTAAGCACAAGTTCGTTCACTTAGTTATAAGGTTATGTAAGTATTATGAATTATAAGAAATCCAAGTTGGTTATATAGTCAAGAATGACTACTAATTATGAGTAATTGTGGTCTATTGTTCTAATCTTACCTACTAATGCAAATATAGGGGGTAACCGAGTTAACGTAGTCAACGCCTTAGTCTTGGTGAAATGTAAACCTCTAAGGTGAGTGCCTTTTACCTTCCTTGCTAGAGCATTGAACTATATAATAAATATCTTCGTATGACCTACCCTGTCTTATTTATGTCCGATTTTTCTGGATTTGTATTTTAATCTCTATGTTTCAACGAAATATTTTTTCGAATTTTAAGTCAAATTATATTAAAAAATATTGCATTTTTAAAATGTCAGCTACATTTGTTTCGATATGATTAATTGTGTTATGTGCATCCCGAGTGTGGAAACAAGCTATTGTTTTATTGAAAGTTTTTGAGTCATTATGTCTTGATATGATCAACTAATCCCCTTGAGGATGCCCTTTGGAAGTTTGGGCCTAGGTACCTCTGAATGGGGTATATCGGGTGGAACAAACCATCGATAGAATCTTCTTACATGATACCATTCTGTTGGATCTGATTCCTATACATAATCGGAGTTTGACTATGGTAGGGTACTAGGGTTAGATTAGTGTATTGTATGGGCATGCGGTACAACTACTGTTTGCCATTTACCGTTTACCATAGTCAAGGTCGCTCCTTGACACAAAGGGGGTCATAAGGGGTTCAATTATAATTTATCTGTATTGGGTAGTCATACTGTTGGAGATTCTGTTCGTGGCTCACTATCCAACTTGTTCAATTTGTATATACATGCTTCACACTACAACGCACTTTCTCATGATTCATTATTTTATTGGTTTTATGAGTCTTATTTTCTGTGTATACATCTATATGTATATTTTCAACCTCATTAAGTCATTTGGACTTACCACCCCAAGTTCTTTTTGTTCATTGCCTTAGTTTCAGGAAAATAAGTTAAGGGGATTAGGTTAAGGCGATTATGCATGGTACAGCCTCACTCGGTGCGTTACAAGTCACTTAGTGCATCACAAGTCATTAGTACATAGTCCTTTATCCTGTATAGAAGATTAGCTTGTTTAATAAGAAATGGAGGATCACTATTTGAAGTGTTGTACTTAGATAGTTTGTTACCCTATAGTTCTATGTAAGTTAGTTACGTTTTAGTCCGATCTCGATTATTGGCCAGTATTGAATACATTGCTAGAGTTCGGTACCGATTGGAAAATAAGTACTCAACAAGATCGTTAAGTAAGTCCTACTCGTATAGGATAGTCCTAGTGAAGGGGGTGTCACACACAGCCAGTAAGTATTGCCCCTTACTTAATAGTTTAGGATAGCAAGACTTGGATGCAGAGCATAGTAATAACTTAAGATGATTTATTCATAATATATCCCAGAGCGGATCCAAATCGTACAATTTGTTTACAGAGTTTGGGCATGCAGACCCAAAAACCATAATTGAATCAAGAACAATACTCGAAATGATAAACAAACTCGAAACAATTTAACATAATTGTAGAAAATAAAAATAAACAAGATCCCTAAACATCCATGTTAACATTTTCACCAACCCTAGTACTAGGGTCGTCCTCCCTTACGTGGCTTAAGTCTGTAGAAGATTGTAATGTTTCGGAATGAGACACTCATTCAATAAGGGACACTTACTTCACTTATTAGATTTAAGTAACATTACATATGTAGGTAATCCAATAAATTGAAAAAAACATGTGTAATGTGGAAACTAGAGCAGATAAACTACATAATGAAGCATGTTAGATTTATTGAACCCCTAAAGGCTATCTTGATCAAGCCTTAACTTAGGATCAGGTAGGAGGATCACAATACTACGTATCAAATCTATAGCGGGTACAAAATGCCACGTATAACCCCTATAGCTGGTCAAAAATGATACATATTACCCCTACAGTGGGTCTGAAATGCTACGTATAACCTCGGTACCACAAGTTAAATTCATGAAAATATGCATATCATATAGCATAGTCAAGCAGGCATATCAGTCATGTATAGAATAAAATACACAATTAAGTCACGCAAATGATTACTGAATTCCAGCTGGTAAACCTAAAATCCAATTACCATATCCTAGAGCTATCTCATGAGACTCATATGTTTAAGGTTGGGTTTCTAGACCTGTAAATCGTCAAATTATTATGTTAGGTTGAACGACTAAAAGTTCTTGAAAAACGTCAAATGGAGTAGATAGAAATGGCCTTAAAACATAGTAGATAGAAAGTTCTGCCCTTGAAACTTGCAGTTTTGGCAATTTTTTGAACAGCATGGGATATCGTTTAATCATCATATCTTCTAATTCCCACATCACTTCGTGCTCAATATGATGTTACCATTGCATCTCCACGTATGGTATGTACTCCTCAGATCTCGCTCTTCTTGGTCGGTAATTCTTAACAGAAACTATTCATATTTCAAGTTCTCCTTGACCACAAAGGTTTTCAGCTCGAACACGTGGCTTAGGTTTGGTACATATTTTTGAAGTTGTGATATGTGGAATACATTGTGAAACCAAGCCAGTTCAAGTGGCAAGGCCAACCCATATACGACCTCTCCAATCTAATCGAGTCTGACCTATGAAAGGAACACAAAATTACCGATCACATGTAGCTACAAAGTGAGAGCTTGAAAGTAAATTAGACTTAAAAATAGTTAAAAAAAGGCGTACCTCTAGTTCCCATATATCCTCACACTGACAATCAATTAGCATAGAGGTACTTTCTGCATATTCAAGTTCTCTTCTTGGAATAGTCTTAACCGAAAAAGATCGATCTACTATATAGATTGCGAGATAGAGGCTCCAGGGCATTGGTTCAAACTTCTTGAGGACTTCAATCAACCAGTCCGCATGAATGGCCCTCATTTTAGAGTTAATTTATGGTTATGAATCCATGTAATCTTGAACTCGACCATCTTCCTTGGTGAACATATAGAAAGTGTACATATCCACAACATGCTCAACTACAACCAATTCATCGTCTACATCTATTGCATCAATATCTACCACTAGATCCTTGGGTTCTTGGTAAGCCCATAAGCAGCCTGAAAATGATGAAACAAATAAATATACAAACAATTAGTTTTTTTCTTGACAAGACAATAGCTGATTGAAAATAGCCTTAGATTTTGATACATTGAAAGCATAACGCCTTTTCGTATCAGACCAAAATTTCAGCTTGTTTAATATGCTAGGAGGTATTTTGACATTAGGCCATAATGCCCTTGGTTTGACTAGGGCTAGAAAACAATATTGTTTTTACAAATAACTTGGGTTGAACTGACTTCTCCTTAACTAACTTGGTCATTTGTACTTTTGCTAGGCCTAATTGATAGTGAGTGCCCTTGCTGTGGTGATCTCGACGATTCTCTTTCTTTAACAACTTTTCATATTTAGTTACATATTTGATTAGGTTAAAAACAAACACAAGCTAAATATTTTCTTTTTCAATTCGAGATTTATACACTCTATGGACAAACTAATGTAAGTCTCCTCTCACATAATCACTATGAAAAAGTGCTTGGTTTGGACAAATCTACCCATGTACTCTTCGGCTGACTCCCTAGGCATTTGCCTCATATTGATTAATTCTAAAACTGATACCTCAGGGGGTAGTAGACAGAAGTAACTATGGAATAGACTTTTCATTGTTGGTCAGTCTGGAATGTAACCTGATTTCAACTTAATATACTACAAAAATGCTTCACCAGTTAGAGAATTAGGAAATAAATGTAATTTTACATTACCATCCATCCTGACCTCCCACCACACTATGTTGTGAATTTAGCAATATATTCAATTGTGGTTGTAACATATCCTCATTAAACAATGAAAAAGAAGGAATCCTAAACCCTGGGGGAAAAGGAATAAGATCAATATCTTAGGGATATAGGCAAGAATATCTAGGTGGAGAGGCTAATCGCTTGTGGCTCACCAGCTTCTATCACAATATTTCAAGTATCTATTGACAAGACATGGTTGTGTTGTCATTTCGTAGCGTGGTTAGCGGGCCTCTATTCATTCAGTATGCCAATGAGTATGATATTCCAAGTCCTTCAGAATGATTCCTTGTACCTAACCCTTCTCCCTGCATGCATACATCACTGAATTCAAATGATTCCTTATGTTTGACCCTTTTCCCTTGAGGCATACGTCCCTGTAGGCTTACCATGATTAAATTGAAGGCAAATTCCTCCACACCGATGGTTAACACGAAGAGGCAATATCTCTGACCATGGATTAACCATTTCTAACACGTAACGTTGTTTGACATCATTCCTTTCTGGAGGCTCCTTCATCGGCACAATGTTAACAAAGTTGTCCATCTTTGCTGCCACGTTGCACAAATTCATTTCGTAGTATGGATCATACATTAGGAGTGATTACAGCATGGAGGTCATAACATGTGCCGCCTTATTCTCTTCTTTTCGTTGTCTCTCCTAAAACTCTTGGAGTCGATGGTTAGACTCCTCGATCCAATTATCCATGATGTACAATGCATCCTTGCCACATTTATCTGCTTTAACCAATAAAGTTGGAGCTTCTTGAATTGGCACCTCTGCTAGTGCCCTATGATTTTGTTCAAACCTTTGAATGATTACTTGAACGTTGTGAGTGGGATTTGTGACAACTGGGTAAATCCTATTATTTAAATATTTGATATTATGAATTATGTGGCAATTATTAAGTGAATTAGTATTTTATGAAGAGGATTTCTAAAGACTAGATATAATTTTTTTTGTGAATAATTGTGCATTACACTACATGCATTGTTTAAAATGTGAGTCTTCCTTCATTTATTTTGTTAGCACTTGAAACATGCAAAATATTTAATATAAAATCTTTTAATTCCTAAAATTTTTATGATTTCTGAATTTTATTAATAGTAAAATTATTCTTTATTCTTGAATATTACTTTATAACTTAGACCTTAAAGTATTAGTTTTGAGTTGTTATTGTTGTTTTTGGAAAATTTGTTTAATAATTAATCTTTTCCAAAAATAATATATTAAATATTTTAGACATGTATTTATTTTATTTTATTTGGAATTTTCTAAATAAATTATTCAATTTTTGAATTTTTGTAACTTCAATGTTAAATTCCGGATTTTATATGAAAATATGTAATTTTAAAAGTTTATTAATACAACAATATATTTCCTGACTTTATATGTATAATTTTCGAATTTTAATTATTTATAAACATAATTTTCGGATTTTAATTAAGTGATAAATATAAAGTCTAGATTTTTAGTATATTTTATAATTGTTTTGCAAGAATATCCCTTCTAATACATACATAGACTTGGTGATTTATATATCTACATGTACATACACATATTCATATATAAACTAGTGGGGATTTATCTATCTACATATACAGACACAAATCCATATATACACACTAGTGGTGATTTATATATCTCATGTCCACACACATATTCATATATCAAACTAGTGGTGATTTATCTATCTACATATACACACACACACACATCCATATATATACACTAGTTGTGATTTATATATCTACATAAGCACCTACATATCCACATACATATATATATATATACAAGGTAGTTAATATATTGATGTGTATATATTAATATCCATGTAGAATGTATGGTTTATATATTTATTTTTTTATAATATTAGACAATTTCTTCTCTTCCTCCTCTATAAATAGATCACAATTCCAACCCCATCTTCATCCCATAAATCCCGCATAAAAACCCAAACTCACTCTACTCTCAACACCCAAAACGCCTCCTATTTATAGTCTATCTTCCACCCACATATATATATATACATACAAACCCTTCGATTTTCATCCAAATATTCCTATTAGCCTTCCATATAGCCCTTTACATACCCTCTTTTTCCCTAAAAACATTTGAAAAGGTAGAATTATTACCTTTCTCATAAGTAGTTTAGGCCAAAGAGTCTTAGATTATTTTCATGAAAAGGCTTTAGCTTTGGTTTACCAAATAATGGTAAAATACCAAGTAATTGCCTATGTTCACATTTTTAAGATTTTATGCCTAACATTATTTGCTATACATGTTAATATCATGATAGTTGTTTTTGTGCTATTATGCTTTCGTAAAGATATATGCATGAACATGATATGTTTATTTATGCTTTGATAAGATCTATGTGTTATAAGAAAGTTATTTCTCAAATATGTGTTGGGCCCGAAATATTTTCGGAATGGGTGTGGTTGAGTTCCGCCGAGACATTCTATTGGAAATGCTGGTAATAAGTGTTCCAGCCCTCCATCTCCTAATCCTTCCTCATATGGACGGTGTGTTTCATGTGAGAGTGGGTCGTAGGCTTCAATATATACCCGGGTTATGACCACTGGTGTGACTCGGTTGGGATTGGTGGAATCGCGGGGTGACTCGGTTGGATTATTAATTGTTTGATTGTGGTGGGAGTTATAAGGCATTACATCACTATATGTGATGAACATGGAGTATTATCTGATTTTAAGTGTTTATGTGCAACTTTCACACACCTGCGCCTTATGTGATTGAGTAATAGTTCTACTCAACTGTCGCGTTGATTCTTCTTTATGTGACTATTTTTAGAAAGAAATCAGATAGCAGATTAGAGTGGCGTAGCGGAAACGTTTGGAAGACTTTTACACAATAAAGTTACTTTTGTATTTTTTTTAAAAATTGTAAGTCTTGTATTTGTTACAAATTTTATGTGAAAATTATTATTTATACAACTATGAAAATATTACCGTTGTGCGTTCAGTCCAATATATTTTAATAAAATAAAAGGGTATTTTTCCGGGTTGTGACAGGGATGATTTCCACCTCTCTCTTTCGCATTATGTTTTCAGGCGCACTATGCTTACGGGAGGCGCCGCTTCAACCTGCGGAGCATATTGATAAGTATTGAGCCCACGAGGCCAAATTGTTATATATTAAGCCTATTAGGCCAAATTGTTATATACTAAGCCCATGAGGCAAAGTGTTCAGCTACAGGGCAAAATACTACGTGCGCGGGAGACGCCTCTTGAACCTATAGGAGCCACCTCTAGAGCCTTAATGCCTGGCAGTCGGTAATGGTATATGTGACTTTTGTTAAAACTTCTAGTGCATCTATTGCATTTTGTATATGCTAATATTTTGAGTTCCAAATTCTCTTTTTTTTTTTTGTAAACGTAACTTTGGAAAGTGATTTTAGAAAATATATGTTGGGGAAATACCCTCAACTATTTTACTAAACAAAGCCGAATTTCGAGGACGAAATTTTTTAAGGGGAGGATGATGTAACGGCGCTGTAAATTTTATTATTTAAAAAAAATCATTCTCTAAATTTGTCATTACGAATTATGTGATAATTAATATGTAAATTTATGTGATTTCATGATTAAATTGCTCGAGATGCATGTTAGCAATGTGATTATTTCTTTACTCCATACTTATTAATATATCACTATTATTCTTATTCTCATTATTATTATTATTATGATTTAAAATCGAGTATGTCTAACTCGAGTATATTTCAGATAATATCATTTACTTTCAAGACTTATATCATGAATACTATTCTTAAAATTTAACTCTATTTTATCATTATTTTCAAAAACATATACATACTTATTTTCAACATTATAAGATTTTTCTACATATATAAAATAATTATACTTATAATATCAGAAATTATATAGATATATAGTTATACATTTAATTATTTCTTCCATTGTATTAACCTAACCATTTATGTCACTTTCATGAAATTAGTGGTAATAAAAATGGATACTTGGAACCTTTAAACCCTAGTACTATCATTAGGGAGATGAGCATTAACCTCTTCCGCCAAGATATATTTAATAATTAACAATCTCTATCTACATCTAAATATTTCCCTAAAACTATTATTCCCTTGTCAATTATAATTTCTTGTAGATATTTCCTTTTTACTATAAATATTTAGCAAAATCCTTTTTTCTTTCCACAAAATTATATTGTTTTTCAAATATGTCTTTGTATCCATGCTAGCCCATAAATACTTATATCTACAACATATATACGGATTTCTATAGATATATGAACATAAAGGATTATGTCTTCATACCTATTAATAATACTTTATCCATTCATATATATATACATATTAATTACACTTATAGGCTTATATATATAGATACATACGAAGTATATATATATATATATTTAAAAATGTACATTTTATATATTATATATATATACATACGATATATATATATATATTTATGTAATACATATGAAATATCTTAAATATTCACCTGCAAAACTCTTCCTACATTTATTTGGTGAATCTAGCAAATCCTATAATTGGAGCATTTTTAAAAACTTAGAGTTTGAATGACCATTTTTAGACATACACCTCAACATAAATGGAGTAGTGAGTAGGATAATTTCATTTAATGGAAATATCCAAGTTAGATCATGCATTAATTATGGAAAAGACATTATTATATAATAATTTTGTATCTTGATCGCTACAATATAAATAGGGGGGAGGAGTTGCTCACACTTTCACACAAACACACATGGTTATATCCATATATATATATATATATAGATATATTACTTTTTTTTAAACTCCTCTTCACATATACATACGCATAAATATATATATATATGTATTTACACTACGGAGGCTAGTTTTCTAAGGTAGGAATTTTGCTTAATTCCATAAGTTTAGTTGTTCTATGCTCTTACATACTTAAGTGCTATTGTGCTAGAATAAGCCTAGGAATCATGTATTACTACAAGTTAGATGCCACTATGTTTAAAGTACTCCTTAATTGTATTTATATGCTCTAGTTTATGCTCATGCCTTATGATGTCAAACATATGCTCTCCTAAAACATGAAGTCATGAAATTTATGTGCAAATATGTTTATGTGACAATCTTATTTGTGCATGATGGGCCCAAATATGTTTCCGATGTGGATGGGCTAGAGTTCGGCCGGATGGCAATGGGCTAGCTGGTCTTAAAATAGTTCCTGCCATCCATGTCCTAATCCCAACTTGCATTGACGGAGTGTTTTGTGTATTGGTTGTGGGTCATAGAAATTGGCATACTGTCGAGATATGACTACCGATGTGAGCGGATGGAATTGGGGGTGAGCGGATGGAATATTGGGATTTACGATGTGAATGGTTGGAATATTATGATATGTGAGATATAAGGAAGTCACCAAAAAGTGACTCGAAATGTAGTAAAATGTGAAATATTATGTGACTATGTGCACTTATTATACACACAAGCACAAATATATATATATATATATATATATATATATCAATAGCCCTATACATCTTCCAAAACTACTACCCTCCACCTTATAAAAACATTTGAACAGGTAGAATTATTACCTTTCTCATAAGTAGTTTAGGCAAAATAGTCTTAAATTAATTTCATAAAAAAGGATTTAACTTGGGTTTACTAAATAATTGTAAAATACCAAGTAATTGCCTATGCCCACATTTTTAAGATTTTATGCCTTAAATTATTTGCTATAATGTTAATATCATGATAATTGTTTTCGTGCTATTATGCTTTTATAAAGATACATGCATGAACATGATATGTTTATTTATGCTTTAATAGGATCAATGTGTTATGAGAAAATTATTTCTCAAATATGTGTTCAGCCTGAGATATTTCTAGATTGGATGTAGCTGAGTTCCACCGGGACATTCTATTGGAGATGCCGATATTAAGTGTTTCAGCCCTCCATTTCCTAATCCCTCATCATATGGATGAAGTGTTCCACGTGAGAATAGGTCGTAGGCTTCGGCATATACCCGGGTTATAACCACTGGTGTGACTTGATTGGGATTGGTGGAATCACGGAGTGACTTGGTTGGATTGTTTGATCATGGTGGGAGTTATAAGGCATTACATCACTATATGTGATGGACATGGAGTATTGTGTGATTTTAAAGTGTTTAGGTGCAACTTTCACACACCTGCACCTTACGTGATTCAGTAATAGTTCTACTCAACGTGTTTGTTGACCGTGTTTTACATGCCTAATTTAGATCAACCTAAAACGGATCATCAGGAGTGAGGAACTGAGGAGCACTATAGAGCTTGTACTTAGACTTAAGAGGTATTAATTTGAAAACAATTGTATTTTGTACTAAACATGTTATTTATGAACCTTAATGTACTATTGTTTATTTTTTTTGGGTCGTGACAAATGGTATCAGAGCAGGTTGCCAGCTGAAAAACTGGGATCTAAGAGCTTTGTGGGGCAAAGTGCTACACGTACGGGAGCCACCGCCGAAGCCTGTGGAGCATATTGATACGTATTGAGCCCAAGAGGCCAAATTGTTATATATTGAGCCCATTAAGCAAAGTGTTAAGCCACATGGCAAAGTTCTACGTGTGCGGGAGACGCCTCTTGAACCCACAGGAGGCAACTCTAAAAGTACCCATGCCTGGCAGTCAAGTAATGGTATGTGTGACTTTTGTAAAACTTCTAGTGCGTCTATTGCATTTTTGATATGCTAATATTTTGAGTTCTAAATTTTTTTTTTATTTTTTTGTAATTATATCTTTGGAAAATGATTTTGGAAAAGAGTTGATGGGGAAATACCCTCAACTATTTTACTAAACAAAATCGAATTTTAAGGATGAAATTTTTTAAGGCGAGGAGGATGTAACGACCCGGTAAATTTTATTATTTAAAAATAAATTATTCTCTAAATTTGGCATTACGAATTATGTGACAATTAATATGTAAATTTATATGATTTCATGATTAAATTGCTCGACATGCATGTTAGAAATGTGATTATTTCTTTACTCCACACTTACTAATATATCGCTATTATTATTATTATTATTATTATTATTATGATTTAAAATGGAGTATATTTAAAATAATATCATTTATTTTTAAGATTTATATCATGAATACTATTCTCGAAATTTAACTCTATTTTATCATTATTTTCAAAAACATATACATACTTATTTTCAACAATATAAGATTTTTCTACATACATAAAATAATTATATTTATATTATCAGAAATTATATAGATATATATAGTTATACATTTAATTATTTCTTCCATTATATTAACCTAACCATCTTATGCCACTTTCATGAAATTAGTAGTGATAAAAATGGATACTTGGAACCTTTAAACCCAAGTATTATCATTAGAGAGATGAGCATTAACCTCTTCCACCAAGATATATTTATCTACATATAAATATTTTCCTAAAACTATTATTCCCTTGTCAATTATAATTTCTTGTAGATATTTCCTTTTTACTATAAATATTTAGCAAAATCATTTTTCCTTCCCACAAAATTATATTGTTTTTCAAATGTATTTTCGTATCTATGCTAGCCAATAAATATTTATATCTACAACATATATACGGATTTCTATAGATATATGGACATAAAGGATTATGTCTTCATACCTATTAATTATACTTTATCTATTCACATATATATACATATTAATTACACTTATAGGCTTATTATATAGAGAGAGATACATACGAAGTATATATATATATAATTATTTAAAAATGTACATTTTATATACATATTATATATATAGATACATATGATATATGTATATATATTTATGTTATTAACATATGAAATATCTTTGATGTTCTCCTTCAAAAAAATTCTTCCTACATTTATTTGGTGAATCTAGCAAATCCTATACTTGGACCATTTTAAGAAACTTAGAGTTTTAATCACCATTTTTAGACATACACCTCAACATAAATAGAGTAGAGAGTAGGATAATTTCAATTAATATAAATATGCTAGTTAGATCATGCATTAATTGTGGAAAAGACATTATTATACAATAATTTTGTATCTTGACCACTACACTATAAATAGGGGGAGGAGATGCTCACATTTCACACATTAACACACACGCAAAACCTGCACACACACACACTACACTCTCAAATTTTCTCTCTAAAATCCCATTTTCCTACCTCTCCTATATTCTCCCATTTACAGTATACACTTTCTAGTTACAAATAATATATATATATATATATATATATATATAACTCTATTCATCGTCCAAAACTACTACCCTCCACCTTATAAAACAATTTAAAAAGGTAGAATTATTACCTTTCTCATAAGTAGTTTAGGCAAAATAGTCTTAAATTAATTTCATAAAAAAGACTTTAACTTGGGTTTACTAAATATCGGTAAAATACCAAGTAATTGCCTATGTTCACATTTTCAAGATTTTATGCCTCAAATTATTTGCAATACATGTTAATATCATGATAATTGTTTTCGTGCTTTTATGATTTCATAAAGATACATGCATGAACATGATATGTTTATTTATGCTTTAACAAGATCTACGTGTTATGAGAAAATTATTTCTCAAATATGTGTTGGGCCTGAGATATTTCTGGAATGGATGTGGCTGAGTTCCGCCGGGATATTCTATTGGATATGCCGGTATTAAGTGTTCCATCCCTCCATATCCTAATCCCTCCTCATATGGACGGAGTGCTCCATGTGAAAGTGGATCATAGGCTTCGGCATATACCTGGGTTATGACCACTGCTATGACTTGGTTGGGATTGGTGGAATCGCGGAGTGACTTGGTTGGATTGTTGGATCGTGGTGGGAGTTATAAGGCATTATGTCACTATATGTGACGAACATGGAGTATTATGTGATTTTAAGTGTTTATGTTCAACTTTGACACACCTGCACCTCATGTGATTGAGCAATAGTTCTACTCAACGTGTTTTTTGACCGTGTTTTACATGCCTAATTTAGACCAATTTGAAACGGATCGTCAGGAGAGCGGAACTGAGGAGCACTATTGAGTTTTTACTTAGACTTGATAGGTGTTAATTTTGAAAATCCTTGTATTTTGTACTAAACATGTTATTTATGAATCTTAATGTATTATTGTGTATTTTTTCCGGGTTGTGACAAGTTGTGCCTCTAACTTCTAATTCAAAATGATTGCAACAGAGTAGGAAAACACTACCTCTAAGGTTTATCTACCTACAACTGAATATAGGACTTAAAATTCAATGCTGAAAGGATCATAAAAAGGTTTGGAAAAGTAATGTAAGGAATTGAATTGAAGATTGATAGTGTCATGCCCCGCGTCCCGGCCATGCCCCTTAACCCAAAAGGACTTAGAGACACCAAGCCATGAAAATCAGGACATATTAAAAACCATAAAATATTTATTGAAAAACCTTAGTCAAACATCGCAGCGGAAAAGATAATAATCCTAACTATTACATCTCCAGTTCAAAAACATGAATAAAACTAATCTATAATAGTCTTAATAAATAGTCATTGAAGGAAAAAACAAAAATAAATAGCGATCACTAAAATTCTCTAAGTAGGGACTCCTTCAATCTAATCACTAACCCCAAAATTGTTCCTCGTCACCTTCCTCGACACTATTCTTTGCAAAAGGTTATTAGTGGTGCGAGTGACACTCGCCCAGTAAGGGATCTCTTGACCCTCTATCGAATTTGAGAAAGTTACATATATATATACACACACATGTAGCACAAAATCACACTTTGCAAACTTAGATAAGATTCAAAAATTAACGTTTTCCACTTTCAAGTAACAGAATAAATAACAAAACAGAATCAGACCAATTCATTTATATATCCATGATAGTGAACATTTGAAATCTCTATTGGCCAACTTGATCAAGCCCTAACTATAACCCCATTAGGTGGGTTTGGACACTATTATTATTACCCATAGGAGGGCCTTAACTACAACCCCGTTAAGTGGGTTCGGACACTACTATTATTATCCATAGGAGGGCTTTAACTATAATCCAGTTAAGTGGGTTCAAAATTGCTACTGTACCTCGTAACTTGGTCAGAAATTTCGGAACTCGTTCCTACCGATAGAATTCCAAGTGTTCAGAGCAAGTTCATATATACACATATAGCACAACTGAAAACAATTTTAGCTTTTCATATAGAAAATTCATAAAATAGCATGCTCAAATCCAATTTTTTCATAAGAAAATAATTTACTTGAACAAAATATAAGTTTCATAAAAACATAGTTTTATAAAAGAAATAGAGGGAAGAAACCACTTACCTTGACCTATAAGTGCTTTTAAAACTAACAAACTTGTGGTTATGTCTTACTTCCGATTAATCAAATCTATAATAATAAGAAATAATTATGGTGAAGATAATGCTCCTCAATTTAATGAAATCTTGTACGAAATAAGAAATTTAATGATACCGAAAACCTCGATTCAATTTATTATCCTGGGATCTCATATTAAAAAAGTCTAAGCCTAACCCCTTAAATCATGATTTATAATATCCCATAAGCATAAATAACCTATAATAAAATTACGTAGAGCATATCTTATTCAATTCCATCGAAATAGTACTAGACTCCAAATTGAGAATAGTAGTCATAAAATCTCTAACTATTATTACACCAACTTGATTCTAATTATCGAATATGTGTCAATAATAAGACTTTGAAATTGCACTAGAATTCCTACATCCTGTTCGTATCATAACTTAATGTATATATGAAGGTGTACCCATATCTATATATCTCTACATGTGTATGTATATGCATATATATACACATATTAGGCATGGAGTAACACTCATAACAATTAAGATTACTAAATTAACATCATCAGATGGCAACATCAAGAATCGAGGGACCAACTTTTGTTTTCGATAGTGGTGTGACTTAGCTAATATTGAGTGAATGAATTCCCTTTGAACTTACTATATGAAAGAGATGCATCTAGGAACCTTTACATATATATTTTAGCCAAAGGACAAGCTCATAAAAATAGTGATCACACATGAAGGTACTAGTCACCTCTAGAAAACGTGATTTGAAGCAAATTGAGAAACATAGTTCTTTGCTATAATCTCCAATCATTATATATAATATGGGGTGAATATATATACCAACTAATCATGCTAAGAGGGTGAAAGTTCTAATGCTTGCAAATTCAAATTACCTCTGCCAGACTTCTCAATCTTGGTTACGGTGTCGTGAAAGCCAAGTGATCTTGTGTCTACTTTCTGTCACGATCCGAAAAAATACCCTTTTATTTTATTAAAATATATTGGACCGAAACGCGCAACGGTAAATATTTTTATTGCAAATATATAATAATATAGAAATTTAGTACAACATAGACAAATCGTAGTTGCACAAAAGTTGCTATACAAGTGAAAATAATAACTTTAGCTAAATAAAAGCTTTGTAATGCCCTCCCGGTGCCTTCCTCCTGATGGGTTAGAATGTTTTTGCCTAAAAAAAAAATGTGTTCATAACACATGTCAACACAACTATTGAGTAGAAATTTTACTTAATCACATAAGGTGAAGGTGTGTGTTTAGGTCAACATAATCACAAAATTTCACATAAAGATCACAATTTTATGCTTTAGGCGAGCACATACTTGACATAATAAGGCATCAACATAAACTAGAGCATATAAATACAATTAAGGGGTATTTTAAACATAGATGCAAGCATAAAAACCTAGACTTATGGAATCAAGCAAAATTCCTACCTTCAAATGTTTTTAGGAAAAAGTGGGTATATAAAGGACTATATGGAAGGCTAATAGGTATATATGGATGAAAATAGAAGGGTTTGTGTATATATATAGGTGGGTGGAAGATAGACTATAAAAAGGAAGTGTTTTGGATGTTGAAAGTAGAGTGAGTGTGGGGGTGTGTTTTTAGGCGGGATTTTGGATGAAAAATGGGGTTGGAGTTGGGATCTATTTATGGAGAAAGAAGAGAAGAAATAACTAATATTATAACAAAATAAATAGATAACCAATCATTCTATGTGGACATGTATATATACACATAACTATATGAATTACCTAGTATATATATATATTTATGTATGTGGACATGTAGGTGTTTATGTAGATGTATAATTTACCACTAGCATATTTATGTGGATGTGTGTGTGGATATGTAGATATAGAAATTACCCCTAGGTGATATATGGATGTGTGTGTGTGTATAAGTAGATAGATAAATCACCACTAGTTTATATATGGACATATGTGTGTACATGTAGATATATAAAATACCCCTAATATATATATGGATGCGTGTGTGTACATGTAAAGATATAATTTACCACTAATATATGTATTAGAGGAGATATTTTTGCAAAACAATCACAAAATAAACTAAAAATCTAGACTTTATATTTTTCATTTAATTAAAATCCGAAAATTAGGTTTATAAATAATTAAACTTGGAAAATTATGTTTATAAATAATTAAAATTTGAAAATTATACATATAAAGTCAGAAAATATATTGTTGTATTTATAAAATTCGAAAATTGTATGATTTATTTATAAAATTCAAAAATAAAATAAATGCAAGCCTAAAATATGTATTTAAATAAATTTTCCAAAAAATAATAATCACAATTCAAAATTGATACTTTAAGGTCAAAGTTATAAAATAATTTTAAAGAATAAAATTTCAAATTCATAAAAATTTTAGGAATTAAAAGATTTTTATATCAAATATTTTGCATGAAACATAATATATAATAAATTTTAAAATAGTAGGAAGTACCGAGGCATTACACTTTCTCTCTCTAATATGTTTGTGTGTATAACCCTAAATCTCTAGTTAAATATACTGATTAATACTAACTTGACACATTAGAATTTATAAGTCACAAAGGATTCCTAGACCTAATAGGATTAGCCCAATAATCCTAGGCCTAGCTAATAGCATTAGCCCAATACTTTTAAACCCAATAGAATTTGACTAATAATAATCTTAGTTCTAATACGATTGACTAATAATAATAATAATAATGACAATATTAATAATAATACAATAATAATCCTAATATTAATAATAATATGAATAAAGTAGTAATAATAATAGTTGTAATACATCTAATAAAAGGGTTAGGGTATCATAGATGGCTATTCAGAATAAGTATTACAGACTTTGCCTACTAATGTGTGTATTGATGACATAAGCCATATCCATGAACAAGTGCACTAAAAGACTATAAACTTTGGCCACAAATGGAAGGATTGATGATTTCATATGATAGCTACATATAGGCGCATTGAAAGACTTGCAGTACCTTATGAACATTGATGACTTTGGCTACAATTCCTCATGCATACGCTCAATTTGAATGCGGTATTCCCAAAGAAGCTGGTATTCCCAAACAAATAAACAAATAAAAGAAAAAAGTACTCACCAAATTCTAAACACGAAAAATCAGATATGTAAGAACATACCCTAGATAATACCCAAATTGGACCCCTGCTAGGCAAACAATGCCAACATATGACAATGCTGATCCAGATGATTTCACTATGGCTTTGGCGGGTGCAACATCCTCAATGTCTCTTTCTGTCGCTCAACATAATAGATGGTGTGTGACGACCCGAAACTTCTAGCTAATTAGGAAAATACCCGATTTATAATTTTTGCACAAACATGCAAATTTTTCAAAACAATAGTAAAACCAACCCATACTTTTATTCGAAAATCCAAAAGTACACATAAGTTTATTATTACATGATCGTGACTACAAAATAACCTCAATCCTATAACATGCATAACTAGCCAAATGCTTCAAACCGCCTTCCTATGTCTCCTTCGCTAGCGACTCCGTTCGTCTCAAAATCGGCTAAAACATTACATGAAACACGTCAACAACACGTTGAGTAGAAACTTTGCATATAACATAAGGTGATCGTGTGAGGTTTGTGCACCATATCACAGAAATTTATGAACATAAATCACATAATTTCACATTTGATTTCTTCCACCTCGACGGGTGGCTACCATATCACTTCGCGCCGATTTTTCCAACCAAACACTCCAATTCCCAACCCATCACTCCGGTGGTCATATCCCGGGCATATGCCGATTTTTCCTACGACCCACTTCAGTACATAGACACTCCGTCTATGCAAGGAGGGATTAGGCAAAGATGGAGGGTCGAGAACTAATTTAAGACCGGCAAGCCCGACACCGCCCGGCCGAACTCGACCACATCCACCCCTATTCACATTGGGGCCCATCATGCACACATAAACTTCATGTATAACACATAGTTTTACAAAATTTCAGTATGCTTTCACACTGATTTCAAATAAATGAAGATATTTTTCAAGCTTTACGAACTGAAAATTCGCAGTCTACAAATATTTACGTCGAGCAGAAAATTCCAGTTTGTAAGCACGGAATTTCTAGCCTAAAACCTGCTGGGATTTCACAAATATGTTTCTAATGTCATAAAACAAAGTTTTGGTTAGTAACATTTCGAGTTTTCAGCTTACGAGACTTGGAATTTTCAGACTGCGACGCAAAACGCTTAATTGCGCGGCTGCTGGAATTTCCAGGCCCCGAAGCCGAACTTTACAGATTTGAAAAACTGTTTTTCCAGCTTATTATACACTGGAATTACAACATATAAAACAGGTTTTGAGTTTGGAAAAATTGGGTTTTTCAGTTGTACAAAAAATAAGAATTTGCAGCCTTGTAACAAATTTTTCAGCACTATGAATAGGGTTTCCAGCAAGCTTTGAACTAAAAATTCACCTTGACAAACATGAAGTTTCAGCTTCTAACACATGATTGAAGTATTAACAAAGTATCAAACATCATAATACATAACTTTAGCATCAATTGAACATATTGCAAGCAAAATTTCAGCATAGTTTCAAGAAATTCAAGGGTAAGATGCACATAAAATCACTATAAGCATAAGACCAAATTCTCTTGTGTTCCCTAAGACCCAAGATGGAAATCAACTTGTGATCACCTCTTACGGTCTAATGGGGAAGAAATAAGGCTAATACTTTCATAAAAAACCTAACCCTAACTTATGCCATAGGCAAGGTTTCTACCTTCTAGTTGTAGGGGTTCTTCTTGTAGTTTAAGGGTTGTATGGAAGGAAAAGGATGAAAGTGGCTGAAATTTGTGATGAAATTGACAAGAGATGAAGGCAAGAGAGTGTAAGAGGGAGAGTGCACGTTTTTTAGGGTGTGTGTGGTGATTTTTTTGTGTTTTCTTTTGCCTAATACTTCTTATAATTAGTAGTGTAACAAATAGCATTAAAATACTATTGTGTCTTAATCTTCATCATTTCTTACTTTCCAACTAAGTGCCCAACTAACAAGCCTAATTGGGTTAAGTGGTAGTCTAGACTAATATGGGTCATACATGTATAACTACATCTAGAAGGGATTATACAAGTGTATGTGCACTTGTACATTGTCATCAATACTTGAGGGATGAAGACTTGAGGGTGATTTTCTACCAAGTATAAAACATTTTTATGTTTCTTACACCTTAAAAAACGTCCACCCTTAGTTCAAATCTGAAAATTTATAAGTTGTTTTCTTATTTTACATTTTTATGGAAGAAAACATCATTTAGGGGTAGAAAATGCAATTTTAGGCTTTCTTTAGGGTTTTTTCAAAAATCTTCTAAATCTTATTACACAAAACCAAACATATATATATCTATATGTGTATACATATATTTCATGAATTATATAGTTTATATGATGCTTAACTAGGACAAGAACTAATCCTAACTTATACATTTGCGAAAAACGAACATGAAACACAAAGTATTAACATTATGAAAACATATACCTATAAATATAAAATAAACACATGTAATTATATCTATACATAATGGGAGTGGGAATACGGGTCCTTACATGGTGATCTAAGACAACACTTAAAAATTAATTTGATAATATAATATGTCAAGTTTAATGTCACTTGATCAATTGTGGTCTCTTCTGAATGCATCCCCAATTGTACATAGCTTTAGAATGTACCTAACCTAATTTGTATATCGTAGTTCACCAGGTTCCAATCATAAGGTTGTTGAATTTGCTACTTCCTATTCCATTGTTGAGTAAAATTGGTAGAACCATCTATACTCATTTTACCAAACAACCACTAGTATTGAACTGAAACTAACAAGAAAATAAGTAGACTCTCACCATACAAGAGTCTTTACACAACAATTCCAATAGAAAAAAAATACCAATAACATTTTCAATCAAATATTTCAAATCACATCGCTTATACTAATAAATTGATCGATCAGTTAACTCAGGCTTGAAATCATTACCGCAAAGGGGAATCATAGAAGACGCACTAGATTGAGAGATAATTGCTGCTCTGCGAGCTGTCATAGTAGCCATCAATTGTCACAATGTCATAACCAAAGAGTGCAATTGGGGAGAAATTTGTGGCCATTGACAAAGTAGGTATTAGAGGTATTGCACACGAATTAGGCATTAGGCATCGCCACCGACCAAAATATGAGAAGGGATTTTTGCATCTATGTTTGCTAGTGGAAAGGGGGACTAGGCAGTAGGAGAGGTGGGCTGAGTGTTCACCATCACTGCCGGTAGATATCGGTAAGTGCAGCGTCGGGCCAGGGCCATGGGTGGAGCCGCATTTGTCCAAGTGGGGGTCCAATGACCTTGCTAAAAATTGAAAATTCTTTTTAATAGTGTATTGATCATTAAAAAAATTCCAATTTTTAATTTTTTTTCTTCTTTTTTGGACCCCACTCAAAAAAAATTAAAATCTTTACGGAGTAGGGTCCAAATATTAAGCCCATTAATACTTATTTAGTGTTTTTATATCTCTATATATACATAAATATAGATAAAAGATGTCCAACCAAAAAAGAGGTCCACTTCAATCATTTTTATCCATTAGGACTAGATTTATGATTAGGTAATGTAAAAGAATAAAAGAGGCCCATTCTATTCTTTTTATGTTTTCTCCATCTATTTATTTCATACAAATTCTACATACAATCTAGAATGAAGGGGGGAAAAAAAAGAATTACATTGTGACGACCCTGGTAATCCCATATTATTATTACTATTATTATTGGTTATATACATGCATGCATCATTATTACAAAACATACTAGGCTACATAGTTGTGATGGTACTTCCCAAACGTAGTCTACCGAGATGACAGTTTCTAAAGCCTAAACTACATATCAATTGCAAAATCTCTAAGTACAAGCGTCAGTACAAGTATGCAGTGGAACTCCTCCTCTTCCACATCATTAATGCTAGCTCCGATAGCATCTAAATCATCATGCAACATGGAATCAACATATGTTGAGTAGAAACATTTCTTTGCATACTTAAGGTGCTCGGGTGTCAATTGCACATTAGTTACACACATAACGCATATTTTTGCACTTTCTACCTTTGTTGTCACCTGACAGTGACCCGTATTGTAATACCCGAGCCCTATTACCGTATTTATAGTACTATTATTATTATTATTGGGTTTAGGGTTATTAGACTTTCCTATTAAGTCTAGGATTATTGGACTTATATTATTATCATTATTAGGCCTAAGATTATTGGGCTTGTATTATTATCCTATTGGGCCTAGGATTATTGGATTAATCACATTAGAATTGAGCATTATATTTATTGGAAGAGTTAGGGTTATACATACTTATATATACACACAAGACATGATCAAAGAGAGAGAAGACAAAATAAACACACCGTGACAATAGAACCTGTATTGGAGAATTGAACATCATCAATTATCAGGTAATTAATTAGCACGCTAAGCTTTGAAATTCCCATTTTTTACGTTGTTGCCCTGCGAGAATAATTCCGTTAAGTGATCATGGCACAAGGGAACCAATAAATCAGTAATGAAATTGAAAAGTTTGACGGATTTTAGATTATTTTGTTTAATAATAGACTTGAACATATTGCTTTAAGGACTGTACAATTAGTCTGGAGTATATGCATGACATGGACACACACTTGAGGTGTTAATGTATTATTTTGTTCACTGCAATCATTGCAAATTGTGTGTGTAAATTTCACCTTTCAGTGTGTGTGGAATAGGAAGCAAAGATTTTTTTTTTTAAGATTGTTTTGTTTAATAATAGACTTGTACATATTGCTTTAAGGACTGGACAATTAGTTTGGAATATACGCATGACATAGACACACACTTAAGGTGTTAATGTGTTGTTTTGTTCATTGCAATCATTGCAAATTGTGTGTGTAAATTTCATCTTTTGGTGTGTGTGGAATAGGAAGCATAAGAGTCCCATTTATATATATGTGTGTGTGTGTGTGTGTGTGTGGGTTGGTTATTTAGGGATATACTTACATGTATATATATAAGTATCTATACGCTCTCTTAGTAATAGTTACATGGTTTGAGTTCTATAGCTTGGGTAGTGAAGAAAAAAAAAGAAGAAGAAAGTCTTCTTACCTAATGGATAGCTTCGAGAGAACAAATTCCATAGGTGTACATATATGTATTTATATAGCAATGTAGGCAGTAGTTTGATGTTACAAAGTTGACGTGTGATTTTGATATATTTTGATATATTTCGAATAATAATAGCAAAGCACTATCTTGGTGAGTGGTAGTAGTATTACAAATTTCAGAAATAACTTGGAGATTATAGATCGTGTATATTGACTCACAAGCCCTCATTATGTAACTAGATCCGGACAATCATGACTAGGTCTTTGTAAAGCCTCAACTATCATAGAGAATTGAATAGATTGTTGTAAGTGGTTTCTTCTCTATATTTATTTTATGGAATATGTTTTACTTAAATTTATGCCTTCGTTGAAGAGGTTATTTTCGTATATATAAAGTGGATTTGAGCATGCTATTTTACGAAGTTTTTATATGAAAAGCTAAAATTATTTTGTGACGTGCTATATGTGTATATATGAACATACTCTGAGCACTTGAAATAATGTTGGTATGAACGAGTTCCGAAATTTCTGACCGAGCTAGGGGGTACAGTAGCAATTTCCGAACCCACTTAACGGGGTTATAGTTAAGGCCCTCCTATGGGTAATAATAGTAGTTTCCAAACCCACTTAACGGGGTTATAGTTAAGGCCCTCCTACGGGTAATAATAGTAGTTTCCGAATCCACTTAATGGGGTTGTAGTTAAGGCCCTCGTACGGTTAATAATAGTAGTTTCCGAACCCACTTAACAGGGTTATAGTTAGGGCTTGATCAAGTGGGCCAATAGAAATTCCAAGATCAAGTAGGCCAATAGAAATTCCAAGTTCTCATGAGAGTGGATACGTAAGTGAATGTGTTTGATTCTGTTCTATTTTTCATTCTGCTACTTGAAAGTGTAAAACCTTAATTTCAAAACTTGTCTATTTTACAAGTATGATTTTTATGTTCTATATATATATAACTTGCTCAAATCCGATAGAGGGTCAAGAGATCGCTTAATGGGCTAGTGCGCTCACACCACTAATAACTATTTTGCAGAGGATAGTATCAAAGAAGGCAATGAGGAACAATTTTGGGGTTGGTGATTGAATTGAAGGTCCCTGCTTAGAGACTTTAGTTATATCTACTTGTTTTGATGTTTTCTTTTATGAGTATCCATTAAGACTATTATAGATTGGCTTACGATTCATGGTTTTGAACTAGATTTGTAACTGCTAGGGTTACTATCTCTTAACTTTAATTGAGGTTTTATTGGATATTTTATGGTTTTTTCAAGTATGTTTTGATTTTCGTGGCTTGGTGTCTCTGAGTCCTTTCTGGCTAAGGGGCATCGCCGTGCCGCGTCCTAGATTAGGGGCGTAATACTTATGACTACCCAGGCCGATATATACAACCAGCATATTTCTCCTGCCTGCCTTATCCTCCGGTGGTCATACCCCGGGCATATGCCTAATATTTTCCTACGGCCCTCTCTCTTGAGTAGATCACTCCATCTACCCAAGGGGGGATTAGGAGATGGAAGGAGTGTGGACTCTTCCGGTGGAACACACTTCCAACGACTCCGGCATATTTGTGCTCATTCAAAGAATATTCATACAATCACATAATTATGGAAGTTTACTCCCATATTTATAAGTCTTTATTAAGTAGTAAAGTTGTTACATGTAAGATGAAATTCTCCTATAGAGATATAGTTAAGAAACTTTTACCAAACTCTTTTGAGAAAAATGATAGTTTCCAATGTTTAAGTAAAGTAAGCTCCACTATTAGTAATGAAAGATTTTATATCTCTTTATTAAGTATAATTACATAAAAAAATGTTAAAATATGTATATATGTACATTGTAGTAAAAGCATACTTAGAAAACGATCCTTAACACATTTTAATAGTAAACTTAGAAATTTTATAAATTAGGACACTCTCAATATTAACATTCTTCTTAATAAAAGTACTATTTTTGTAAGCAAAGTAAGTTTACAAAATATTTGATATAGAAACTAAGTATATTTTATGAAACTTCCTTCTTTAAAGTTAGATATAAATTACTATGGTAAGCATAACATAAGCATAAATCTATAGTATAAATTTATAGCAAAATTTTCACTTATCAAACTAGTAGATAGTTTTATGGAGCATTCTTTAATAAATCTTTCCAAAACAACATATCTATCTTCAAGTAAGATAAAATTACTAGTTCCAAGTTATACGAATTTAAATACCATAATCAACTATCAAGTCTCCCTAGGCATAGAATAGTCACATAATACTTCAAATAAAGCATATATCACCACATAACCACAAAGCTCCATAGGAACATGATCAAGGACATATTAACAATTTTCACTACTTCTCAACTTCCTCCCAAACATAATGAAACTATAAAGGTTAAATCTAAGCAATCTAACATCTATTCCAACATAAATAAAGGTACTTTCCAGTAAGAATTATAATCTTCAAGATTAACCATGAAACTTGAAAATAGCATGATAGTAGCCAAATAACTAAAAATCCTCAACTTGGAGGCACGTTTGGCAAAAGTTATCGCTCAAGGTCATTCAAGCTTCATTCTTTTAAATAGCTTGGGCAAAAGAGTATGGAAGCTTGCCTAGGAGGAATACCCTACTCAAGAAAGAAGAAAGAACCTCTACTTAAGTGCATAAAGAAAGTTCCTACCTTGAATTCTTGCAAATTAGTGTAGAGAAAAGGTAAAATGTGCAGTGGTTTTTGAAGAAGAATAAGAGTGAGTGTGTGTGTGTGTGTGCAAGGGACGGTTTTATGGGGTGTAAAAAGGGAAGTGTGTGTGTGTGTGTGGTCTTATTTATAAACTTGAGAGGATGAAATAGAAAAAAATATCTAAATATTATAATTATATAAATACATATACCATACATTTTATATGGATATATATATGTATACGCATCACTACAAAAATTAACTAGTATATATATATATATATGTATGTGGACATATGTGTGTATATGTAGAAATATACATCACTAAGTATATATATGTGGACATGTATGTGTATATGTAGATATATATATCACCAAGTATATAACTATATATGTGTGTGAGTGTGTATAAATATATATATATATATATATATATTTGTGTGTGTGTGTGTACGTGTGTGTGTGTATAAATATATCTACATATGTGTGTAATTATATAATATATATATATATATACATATTTTCGGTTATATATATACACCTAACATAATATAATTATTTTAGAAATGTAGATAAATAAGTAAATCTAATAAATGTATATTTTCTAATGCGAAGACAAGTAGTTCTATATTTCTCGAAAATTAAAGGTAAAAATTACAATTAAGTTCCAATAATAAAACAACAATGTATTACATTTGTGGGAAAATAAAAAAAATAATGATGTTCAAAATTAATAAGAAACATATAAGTTTAAAATATCACTAATAATAGAGAAATGATCATATTTTTAAATGCATGTAGTGTAAGGCACAAGTATTCACAAATAATAAAAAGCATAGCTAACATTAGAAATCCTCTTCTAAAAATAATAATTTGCATAATGCTTGCCACATTATTCATATTATCGAATATTTAAATAATAGGATTACCAGGTCGTTACATACATACTCTCACAAAAATTTGAGATTTTTGCATGAATGTTTGTAAAACTTTTAAGAAAAGTATTAAATTCTTGTTAGTGTAATTTTATTTTTACAACTTGGGTTTTAAGCATAAAAATAAATTTCTACTTTGGTTCATTAAATATGAAGATGGTGTATTTTACTTTAAGTAGATACCATCAGTTAATTTAGAATGCAATTACCATATCCATGCATTTAATACATTTCAAATTACACAATAAAAAGCAATTTTAGTTTTTAAAAAATTGACATGGACAATTGTCAAAAAATATTGTAGTTTTTGACAGATTTTTTTATTTATAAATATTTTTTTAAAAAATTATTTTTTAAACTTATAATTGTATTTGAATAGTGCTTCAATAGGTTTAACATCATGCTCCCGATTAAAGAAGGACCCCACTCAAACATTTTTCTAGCTCCGCTAATGACCAGGGAGTGGGGTGAGGGCGGCGGTTAGGGTAGGGGATGCAAGGGTTTACTTTGAACCCAAAAAAGCGTAATTTTGGTGGGAGGGTGATATTTTTTAAAAATAAAATAAAATTGTAAAATAACTTACAACTCCGCAATGGCATAGGCTATCACCAATATATAAAATTAAAAGTAACTTGCCCCTATTTGTTTTGCAACAGACTCGGACTGTCACAAACAACAAGATAATTTCTTCATCCTTGCAGTCAAAAAGATCTTAGCGCAAGTTTCTATATTTACGACGGAACATTAAGCCATCATAAATTTTTGACGCAAAATAACTTCTTGGACAAGAAGATGAGTCAAATATCTGAAACATGTTGCCTAGCCTTCATTAAATTCGTGAATTGAGGGTTCGTAACTGATTTCACATACCCAATACTAGACCACATATTTATTTTGCGAGATTATTGCTATGCTCTTGCTGCCATAGACTCTGTCTTTTTTGGGCCACTCCAGGAACCGTGGCATATTCATTCAGATACACAATGTTCTATGAAATACAATTTTTATTGCTAGTACGGAAAACATGTTTCACATGGGGAAAGTAATATTATGTAATAGTATAAAATTTTTATCAAACATTATGCTACAAATTTATTTTTAATTATTTGAGTAAATAAGAGTGGAAAAGAATTAGCCAAGTGTATTAAACACTTCACATTTCATAACAACTAGCCTGTAGATAGAGAAAAGAAGTGTGAGACCGTGCATGCCTCCGTGTGTGTGTGTATATATATATTCACTTCATGTATTAAGTTATTTTATTATTTTTTTCTTTAAATATTATTATAATTATGATGTGATAATAGCACTTTCTGTTTGCATTTGTGGGAATAAATCAATATTATTATTATTATTATTATTATGATAATTATTAGTATTATTATTATCATTTTCTTACTATTTTAGTAGGGTATTTTCATTTACATTCCACTAACTCCTTTATAACTATTTAGTTTCTTTTTACTTGGGCTAATCCTAGTCAACTTAAGGTCATGGCCCAAAACCAAGGGAAATTCTAGCCTAGACCAGGCTCAGCCGAACCAAGATTAATCACGAGAGGAGTGCTTCACAGTTGCCTCGTGAATGGTCGATAATTTATGGAGCTTGACCAATTGGGTTTGGACTAAATTAGGTTTGAGTAAAATTTTCCCAGAAACCTATTATATTTCTTTCTATGAACCTTAGTAAGACCAAGATTTTAGGTATGAGGGCCCAACTTAAGGCCCAACCCAACCTAGTGATATTTAGACCCTCTTATAAGGACGCTAGGGCATGAAGCCTCAGAACATTCCCCCCTAGCCTGCTAAAAAGAGAAACCATGAGAAAGAGAGAGAGAAAAGAGAGAGAGAGAGAGGATTGACCTCTTATTGGGTGAAGTGTCGCTCATTCCACCAACACTTTTTCTTTTGCAAAGCTTAGCTCCAAAAGAGATGGAGAAGAGTATTTCTAGGCGTAATGATGATTTAGAAGACTTGAACACTTAGTGTATTATATTTATGTTTGTTTTCCACTATTATGTAGGATGTTTTGAGATAGTGTTTGACTTTGAGTATTATTTTATAGACTAGCTTGATAATTTTTCGTGCGGGCTATGTAATAGAAAAATGGATATTTTCCCATTTGGGATGATGAATTTTTGAATTATTTATTTTGGAACAAATGAAGTATTTATGGTATAAGTGATGCTCTGATTTTGAGGCTTACTATCCCTGAGCCGTCTGAGTGAAAGGGTAGTGCTGGCTGACTTGCGCTTTAGGTGTGGGGCATGACAAAGAAGTTTTACATTTTAGTAATTTTTTCCATTCAAAGAAACTCTTCTTTTTACTACATCATAATTTAATTAGTATTAAGAATTAATAACATATAGATAGTGATAAACTACTAAAAATAAAAATTGTCACTACAGTTGGTTACATCAGATAGTGATTTAGGCCACATCAAATATGCAAGTGGCATTGATGAATTTCTTGATTTTCATATGGTTGTAACCCTTGATATAGCAAACTATGGTATAACTGAAATATTAGTTAACAATGGAAGCTCAAGAAAGATTCTCTTTTATTTGACTCTTGTAAAAATAGATTTACTTGATCTCATACCAATACCCTCAGTAGATTTAGGGGATCTGAAATTATCCCACTTGGACTAACTCACTTATGGCCCATGCCCCGCAAGGCACCCGAAAAGACGACCTTTATGATTAATTATTTGATTGTTGATGTACTGTTTGCTTATAACATTATTTTAGGAAGACTGGCACTCAAAAATTTTCCAAGTAGTTTTGTAGGAGAGGTAGCTTGTAGGGTCCTCGATGCCTACAAGCACTACTCGATCTCTCTTGACTTGGACTAGAAGACTCAAAAGATAAGCTTGCCAACCTCGTGGAGGGTAACCCTGAAAATTCTACTCGTATAGATTCCGACCTCGACCTAACTAAAGAAGTAATGTTGGTATAGTTCTTGAGGGGCAAAAATGAAGTGCTCACTTAGAAAGCTTGTCACTTCCTGGGAGTTAGCCCGAAAGTCACTACGCATAGATTAAATGTAAATCCACCCGGTCATGTAGAAGAAACATATCTTTGGAGAGGAAAAGAACATAATTATAGTGGAGAAGGTTAGCAAGCCCTTTGATGTTGGTTATATCATTGAGGTTCACTTCACAAAGTGGCTTTATGTTGTTATTGTTCGAAAGGGGGAACGAAGACATCATATGTGTATGACTTCACTGATCTAAATAAAGCATGCCCCATGCGTTAGAACTTATTTCATGTGATGTCACCATATTTCCTAGTCCTTTAAATATCAAGAAATTGCAATAACAAATCTACAAATTTAAAGAAATTATCCCAAGTAATTAGTGATAGGTATATTAATTGCTAAAATACAGTCATCAAATTAAAAATTTTAATAACTTCAAACACGTACATTTATAGTATTTTTACCTGCATTGAAATTGTTTGTTAATCATATAATTATTTTACTTCGTAATGACATTATATATTGTTTCATATGTTAGTATACATTATGTATGTATTATACGTACAAAAACACATAATATTATAATGGATTTTAAACTAGAGGGTTCTGAAATTGAAAGTTTGAGACTTGCCTCAAGACTCATTTAAATTTGAAAACTATTATTAAGTTCTATTTGTTTAACTTAATATATATGTATATATAAGATACTATTTTAGAATATTTTACATGCATTTTTAAGAGTTTTTGTACATACAATATATAAGGTTATTTACAAAATAATGTTACTGAATTATGAATTTGAATCTTCAGCCGATTGGATTACGTGATTTCGAGTTCAATTCATTTATTTTGAATTGCAGACATCTATAATGAGATCTAGGCAATTCCATATTTTAATGAATCAAAAATGTTAAAATTTGAATTGGATTCGAATTAAATTTGGATGAAAATATGCTCCATTGACAACCCTAATTAAAATATTTGCAACTTGACCTTTTCCTAAAGAGCTTTCATAACTGAATAGTAACATGGATGCTTTAATTTTGAGCTAGAAGCCTAATTGTCCAACAACAATTAGGGGGAAGGCCCATTCCTAAAGAAAAAGTGTTATTCACCAAAAAGTATCCTTAGATCCTAAAGGCCTTATTAATAAGCCAAGTCGAAAAAATTATCCCACAACATTGCATTACTCACATGACAAAGTTAATGTTATTAATTCATGTGAAAAACCTTTGCGTTGGATGTTTCATTATTTAACAATTACAAGTTCCATTCACATTTAAATCCCCTACCGATGCTATGAATTCCCTCTCTATATAAATTCAATACTTCTCCTTAAAAGGAGCAATCAAATTTAACAATCATCAGAAAAAATGGCAATAAAGGGTTTATTCATCTTGCTTACAGTCGCTAGTCTACTAATGTTCAATCATAACAAAAGAGCTAAGGGATTCACATTACCACCACGTTACTTCAGGTATCCTCCCGGCACACCACGAACTCTTGATAACTCTCTTATGTGGGATTGTGATTTTTGGTCCCGAAGAGCTAGTTTATGCTCTAATGAGACGGATGCATTTTTGGATAATAAGACGAGTCAAATATCTGAACCATGTTGCCTAGCCTTCATCAAATTCATGAATTGCGGGCTAGTAACTGATTTTGCATACCCAATACTAGACCATGTATTCATTTTGCAAGATTATTGCTATGCTCTTGCTGCCACAGGCCCTGTCTTTTTTGGACCACTCCCGGAACCATGGTGTATTCTTCCAGATACATAATGTTCTACGAACATCCAAATGCATAATGTTCTACGAAATAAAATTTTTATTGCTAGTTCAAAAAACATGTTTCACATGGGAAAAGTAATATTATGTAATAATATAAAATTTTTATCAAACATTCATGCTACAAATTTATTTTTAATTATTTGAGTAAATAAGAGTAGAAAAGAATTAGCCAAGTGTATTAATTACTTCACATTTCATAACAATTAGCCTGTAGATAGAGAAAAGAAGTGTGAGACCATGAATGCCTAAATATATATATATATATATATATCCTTTTGTGTATTCAATTGTTTTATTAGTTTTTCTTTAAACATTATTAGAATTATGATACGGTAAGAGCACTTTCTATGAGCGTTTGTGGGAATAAATCGATATTATTATTATTACTACTACTACTATTATTATTATTATTATTATTATTATTATTATTATTATTATTATTATTATTATCATCATTTTCTTACTATTTTAGTAGGCCACTTTCATTTACATTCCACTAACTCCTTTATAATTATTTACATTGCTTTTTACTTGGGCTAATCCTAGTCAACTTAAGATCATGGCCCAAAAACCTAGGGAAATTCTAGCCAAAACATGGCTCGGCCAAACTGAGATTAATCACGAGAGGAGTCTTGTACACTTTCCTCATGAATGGTGGATAATTTATGGAGAGTAACCAATTGGGTTCGGCTAAACTAGGTTCGGGTAAGAAATTTTCCAGAAACCTATTATATTTCTTTCTATCAACCTTAGTAAGACTAGGATTTTAGGTATGAGGGCCCAACTTGGGGCCCAACCCAACCTAGTGTTATTTCGACCCTCTTATAAGGCGCTAGGCCATGAAGCCTTAGAAGATTCCCCCTAGCACGCTAAAGAGAGAAACCATGAGAGACAGTGAGAGTGAGTGAGAGAGAGAGGCTTGACCTCTTATTGGGCGAGTTGTTGCTCATTCCACCAACACTTTCCTTTTGCAAAGCTTAGCTCCAAAAGAGATGGAGAAGAGTATTTTTAGGCGTAATAATGATTCAAAGACTTGAACACTTTTTTTATTTTATTTATATTCATTTTCTAGTGCTATGTAAGATGTTTTGCGATAGTGTATAACTTTGAGTATTATTTTATAGACTAGTTTGCCACAATGTTAATGGCTTAAAATTGACAAGAGTTGGTACTTTTATTAATTAGTATTAAGAATTAATAACATATAGACAACGATAAACTGCTGCCAATAAAAATTGTCACAACAATTGGCAGCCCCATGGCGTGATACACGTATGACAACAGCCCATGTGAGCAGTTGCCACCAGGCTCAAGCACTGGTGGCATATGCTTGGCAACGGCCGTTAGCAATGGCCGACCGACAACTTGGGCGGCCATTAACCTATTTTCTCTCTCTCTTTTCCCAACTCCCCCTTCACATTTTTAACCACAATTCATCATTTGTCCACCAAAGTCATTCAATAGAAACTCAAATCAGAATTGAAGCTAGGGATGGACGAGAGTTTTACAACAATCCATGTGAATCTGTATCTCTCTCTCTCTTCATCCCCCAGATTCAAGACTAGGTGAGTATGTCTAGGGCTTTATTCCCTAGTGCACACTCACTTTTACCACTTGTACGATACGTATAGGCCTCATTGGGCCCTCCATGGTTTAAGATATATTAATCCAAAATTAACTTGTGCTTTATAAAATAAATCATTTTTTTCGATATATGCTCAGTCACTAAGTTAATAGACTCATGGTCCACATTGTTAACTAATAAAATATAGCCCACGCATGTGCATATATATATATATATATGATTATGTATATATAGACGATACATTAGGAATGGCACAAAATAAATAATTAGAAGCCCGAGGAATATTATTTCTCATAATAACAAAATAAAAAACAATAATAAGGTAATAAACTCCCTAACATAGTAATAAAAGTTGAAATAAAATAATTGTGTTATATTAAATTAGATTATTCAATAAAATAAAAAAATTACACTGGGAAAATTAGGTGAGGTTTTACTTCCTTCCCCTTTACAGAAAGTTCTGCCCTTGAAACTTGCAGTCTTCGCATTTTTTGAATAGCGCGGGGTACCACTTGACCATCGTATCTTCTAACGCCCACGTTACTTCATGCTCAATATGATGTGACCACTGTATCTTCACGTAGGGTATGGTCCTGCTCTTCAGATCTCGCTCTTCTTGATCAGCAATTCTTAATAGAAACTCTTCATATTTTAAGTTATCCTTGACCACGAAGGTTTCCGGCTCCAACACGTGGCTTAGATTTGGTACATAAATTCGAAGTTGTGATATATGGAATACATTGTGAAGCCTAGCTAGTTCAAGTGGCAGGGCCAACCTATATGCGACCTCTCCAATCTAATCGAGTTTGACCTATAAAAAGAACACAAAAAAACCGGTCATATGTAGCTACAAAGTGAGAGCTTGAATGTAAATTAGACTTAAAAATAGTTAAAAAAAAGATGTACCTCTAGTGCCCATAAATCCTCATAATTGCAATCAATTAGCATGGAGCTAATGTCAGCATATTCAAGTTCTCTTCTTGGAATAGTCTTAACCAAAAGAGACCGACTACTATATTGATTGTGAGATAGAGGCTCTAGGGCATCAATTCAAACTTCTTGAGGACTTCAATCAACCAGTCCACAAGAATGGCCCTCATTTGAGAGTTGATTTATGGTTATAAATCCATGTAATCTTGAGCTCAACCATCTTCCTTGGTGAGCATATAGAAAGTGTACACATCCACGATGTACTCAACTATAGCCAATTCATTGTCTACATCTACTGCATCAATGTCTACCACTAGATCCTTGGGTTCTTGGTAAGCCCATATGCAGCATGAAAAAGATGAAACAAATGAATATACAAACAATTAGTTTTTTTTGCTTGGTAAGACAATAGCTTATCGAAAACAGCCTCGGATTTTGATACATTGAAAGCATAATCCCTTTTCGTATCGAACCAAAATTTCAACTTATTTAATATGCCAAGAGGCATTTTCATATTAGGCTGTAATGCCATTAGTTTGATTAGGACTAGAAAAACTATGTTCTTTTAACAAATGACTTGGGTTGAATCCACTTCATTCTCTCATTTACCTTTTCCTGGACTAACTTGGTCATTTGTACTTCAGTTAGGCCTACTTGATAGTGAGTGGCCTGGCTGTGGTGACCTCGATGATTCTCTTCCTTTAACAACTATTCATACTCAGTTACATATTTGATTTGATCAAAAATAAACCCAAGCTAAACATGTTCTTTTTCAATTCAAGATGTATACCCTCCATGGATAAACTATGTAAGTCTCCTCTTGCATAATCACTATGAAAAGTGTCTGGCTCGAACAAATCTACCAATGTACTCTTCGGCTGACTCTCTAGGATTTGCCTCATACTGATTAATTCTAAAACCTGATACGTCAGGGGGTAGTCAATAGAAGTGGCTATAGAATAGACTTTTCATGGTTTGTCATTCTGGAACGTAACCTGTTTTCAACTTAATATACCACAAAAATTCTTTACCAGCTAGAATTAGAAAATAAATGTAATTTTACATTACCATCCATTCCGACCTCCCTTGTGAATTTAGCAATATTGTCAATTGTTGTTTGTAATCCATCCTCATTAATCAAAGAAAAAGCAAGAATCCTAAACCTTGGGGGAAAATGAATAAGATCAATATCTTGGGGATATAGGCAAGAATGCTTAGGTGGAGAGGCGAATCACTTGTGCCTCACCAGCTTCTATCACAATATTTCAAGTATCTTTTGACGAGACATGGATGTGCTGTCATTTGGTAGCGTGGTTGGTTGGCCTCTATTCATTCTGTATGACAATGTATATGGTATTCCAGGTCCTTCAAAATGATTCCTTGTACCTAACCCTTCTCCATGGATTCGAATGATTCCTTGTACCTAACTCTTCTCCCTTGAGGCATACGTGCCTCTAGGCTTACCACGATAAATTGAAGGCTAATTTCTCTACACCGATGGTTACCACCAAGAGTTAATATCTCTAACTGTGGATTGGCCATTTCTAACATGTAATATTGTTCAACTTCACTCTTTTGTGGAGGGTCCTTCATTGACGGAATGTTAACAAAGTTGTCCATCTTTGCTTGCACATTGCGCAAATTCATTTCGTAGTATGGATTAGACATTAGAAGTAATTCTAGCATGGAGGCCATAACATGTGCCATTTTATTTTCTTCTTTTCATTGTCTCTCCTAAAACTCTTAGAGTCAATAGTTAGACTCCACGATCCATTTATCGATGATGTACAGTGCATCCTTTTCAGATTTGCCCACTTTATGCAATAAAGCTGGAGCTTCTTGAATTGGCACCTTTGCAGGCGCACTATGATTTTGTTCGAACCTTTGAATAATTACCTAAACGTCGGGAGGGGGATGATTTCCACCTCTCTCTTTGGCATCATGTGCCATATCTTCTTTCTTTTTCTAATTCTTGTATAGAGAATGTAGATTTGCAAGAAAACGGAATAAAACGTGTTTCCTAAAAACTATATGTGAATGATACCTTTTGGCACCTACGATACTATCCTATTGAGTGTGCCAAATATATATGTTAGCATTAAAAACTTCACAATAACTAAATTCGATGAGAAAATAGAATATTCGGATGATATTGGGCATGCCAAATATATATGTTTGGTCAAAGTTTGGAGACACTAAATCTAATATCAAAAACAATGACTATGAAGTGAGTTTGTATTATGCACAGGCGTGCCAGTGTGCAATGCACACATAATGTGAAGTTTTATTATGAGTTGTGCCTCTAACTTCTAATTCAAAATGATTGCACCAGAGTAGGAAAACACTACCCCTAAGGTTTTACCTACCTACAACTGAATATAGGACTTAAAATTCAATGGTCAAAGGATTATGAAAAGGTTTGGAAAAGTAAAGTAAGGAATTGCATTGAAGAACGATAGTGATTCAGAATAAGCATTATAGACTTTGGCTACTAATGTGTGTATTGAACTTTGGCCACAAATGGAAGAATTGATGATTTCATATGATAGCTACACATAAGCGCATTGAAATACTTGCAATGCCCTATGAACATTGATGACTTTGGCTACAATTCCTCATGTATATGCTCGATGTAAATGCGGGATACCACTAAGCCATATTGATATCTCATCCCGATTGGACAAGTGATGGCTATGAATCCCCACAAAGCAGTGTTTTGATCTATGAACTAAGCTAATCTTGGTTCATTCTAAAATAAAGAATCAAAGCAGTGTAAATTTTTTGATTGAAGTTATGCTGAGTTGATTTGTTGAGTGTAGATTGTGCTACCTTGGTACTTATCGGCTCCCTTTTATAGCATGAGTGTTCAACAAACGCCACCTTATTCTCGGAGTCAAGCAACTTATACAAATTTGAATGTTTGAATGAATGGCATGCCTCGTGACACATGGCTTATTTTTTGGTAATTTGGTTATGTCACTTTAATCAAAAATTTGGATGGTCTAAGAGTTACATCAAATGGCCATTATTCTTGGCATTTTAATTATGCCAAACTCTATACCTTTGGCCATGTTAGTTATTTCTACTAACATCTCCTAAAATAATGGTGTTCGATTATGCACCCAAATTTGCTGGAATTTTCATTTTATTTTAGCTGAGTGGACTACAAAAAATAAGTATTTTTATTTAAATATTTCAGCCTTGGCCTATAATTAATTTAGCATGGCTAAAACATTAATCAACTTAAAAAAAAATAATATAAGAAAATTGTAATTTTGGACCCAAACAATAAGAAAATTAGTATCCCAAAACCAACAAATGAACACAACCGAACATAATCTAGCACAACCATCGGCGTGTCATAAACACAAAAAGATTTCACTTTTTGGCTATGGTCTAAAAAAGAAGCTAGTATTCCGAAACAAATAAATAAATAAAAGTAAAAAGTACTCACAAAAGTCTAAACATGAAAAGTCAAAAATATAAGAACATACCCCTAGGTAATACCCAAATAGGACCCCTCCCTGACAAGCAATGCCAACATATGGCAATACTGATCTAGATGATTTCACCAAGGCTTTTGCGGTTGCTACATCCTCAACATCTCATTCTATCACGCAACATAATAGATGGTGATTTAAGAAAGCACTTAGAAATTAATTTGATAATAAAATATGACAAGTTTAATGTCACTTGATCAATCGTGGTCTCTTCTGAATGCATCCCTAATTGTACATAGCTTTAGAATGTACATAACCTAATTTGTATATCGCAATTCACCCAGTTCCAATCATAAGGTTATTGAATTTGCTACTTCCTATTCCATTGTTGAGTAAAATTGGTAGAACCATCTCTATACATCCATCTATGCAACTCGTTTTAGCAAACAACCACTAGTATTGAACTTAAACTCACAAGAAAATAAGTAGAATCTCACCATACAAGAGTCTTTACACCACAGTTCCAACAGGAAAAAAAATACCAATAACATTTTCAAACAAATATTTCAAATCACATTGTTTATACTAATAAATTGATTGATCAGTTAACTCGGGCTTGAAATCATTACAGCAAAGGGAAATTAGAGAAGACGCACGAGATCGAGAGACATTTGCTGCTATGCAAGCCGTCATAGTAGCCATCACTTGTCACAACGTCATATCCAAAAGACAACTTCTTGTTTAACTTCATTATTATCAATAATAGGCAAGATAGATTCTAAGGATTTAAGCATAGAATCAATAGTTCTTGCTTGCTTAATTATTGCCTTAACACTGGAATTTCTTAATAAGAAATGCAAATATCTTTGCTGTAAATTATTAGCATTTCTATTAAGTTGCTCGATCCTATGTTGTAATCTTTGGATCCTGAGATTATCCATCTGTTAAGCAATACAACTATCATTAATAGTTTTAGGGCAAATTACATCTACCTCCCCTGAGGTTTGGCGAAATTACAATTCAACTCACATTTTTTTATAAATTACAATAAACCCCCAGAGGTATGTAATAATTACAAGTAATGGATGGAAAATGTATAAAGTCCGTTTTGCCCTTTATTTTTTGCTAATATTACATAGGGTGCATTACATCTACCTCCCCTAAAATTGGAAAAAATTACAATTTAACCCACATTTTTGTGTATATTACAATAAACTCCTGCGGTATGTAATAATTACAAGTGATGGATGAAAAATGTATAAATCTACTCTTTGCCTCAATTCCTCCGCCTCTAGGCCAAAATTGACCTCACCAATGTGTTTTCCATATCGAAAAGTTTAAGACCCGCTTTAAATTCACCGAAAAACTTGTAGGAAAACGGAAACCCGCCACCACCTCATTGCTGCCGCCGCCACTGTTCCTCCACCGTCCAACGAAACCTGAAACTACCACCGCCAACATGTTCCTCTCGTCGCGGTGATCGATTTTGACATACAACTTGGGCGATTTGGAGAAGAAATGAGTGAGTTATGATAAATTAAAAGTGTAGGATTTCTCAATTTTCATGTGTATATACATTGCATTTGTATGTATCTAGATCTCTCTCTTCTCCCACCTATCCGTCATTTTCAACTCTTAAAAAAGCAGAATTTTTTTTTAATAATATTACTCTTAGCCCCACAAAGATGTACTATATAACATACAACCCCAAATATTTTATATATATTACAAAAAAATCCCTCAAGGGTACTATCGGAACTTTACATACAAAAACCAACGGAACCCTAACGGTCCTAAACGGATGGGGTAAATTGTTATACGGAATATACCTCAGGGGGTTTATTGTAATTTACAAAAAAATGTGGGTTGAATTATAATTTCGCCAAACCTCAGGGGAGGTAGATGTAATTCGCCCATAATTTTATCAACATCTTCTTTCCTTTTCTTCCAATAAATAAGATCAGCTTTAAGCATATGTAAATATTCATAATAATAAAGGAAGTAAGGAATATTTTTGAAATTATCTTTCTCAATTTTTTCAATATCAAATTTTAATCTTTTAATTGTTTTATCAATATCTCTAGAGGATTGAACAATTCTAGGAATTGTCATAAAATATTCTCCTCGTAATGCCATCTGCATCAAATATATATTAGTGTATAATTTTTGGAAATTATTTTTCATAATATACATTTTTACAAGCATAATAACGATAATGATTAATCAAATAAGAATAATCTTCATTAGATAAAGGTTTATCAACATCAATATATCTGTTATTTGTAACAATATAAACAATATCATCAAATATTTGTTGATTTTGTTTCTGATCTTTAATCATTCTTTTCAAATGGTTATATGGATAAAGTTGGAAGTTTATTAAACTTTTATCAACAAACATATGATTATAAATTAATCTTTCATAAACACTTAATTCATAAACTTTTTATTATGAGAACAATTACACTCGTTACTTGTACTAGCTTGATTCATGCTATACAAGATTTTTCAATTTCTTTTTGTAGACTCCTTATGGTCCATCTTATAAATCTACCATAATTTTCTAGATATGATCTATAGAATGAAGCATTAATCTTCCACCATTTAAATAGGTATTATCTCTAAGGCATATTCTAATGTTTTGAAGTAATTTCTTCATTTGCCTTAGCCTAAACATTATTATGGTGATTCCTACTCTGGGATACCACCTAAATTCAATAGGTCCTCTATAAAGATGAGTATAATATTGTTGATCCAAACTATAGGGACTTGATCCTTAGGAGTAATCTCTCTTGTGGCCATTATCCTGTAAAAATTCTCTAGTTAAAAAATTTGGGAGACTATTATCCTTCCCTTTTTTATAATGAATAGTGAGGTCAAAAGGAGCTAGGTGAGCTTGCCATCTAGCAAAAACATTTGTTTAGACACATCATGTTTTAAATTTTTATTAAACATGAATTTAGCTGATTGACAATCAGTATATATTTTAAAAGTTTGATTATACAAATCATCTTGAAATTTTAAAACACATTTTACTATAGCTAAAATTTCTTTGGCTACAGGTGCATAATTTTTTTATACTATTATTCCACTTTCCTGAATAATACCTAACTAAGTATTCTTTTTTATCTATAGGGATATTTGTTTTAATATTCCACCATATCCTATGTCACTAGCATCAGTTTCTATTATGTTTATAATATTATGTATTATATATAAAAATTTTATAAAAATTAAAAAAATATTAAAATTTTCAATAAATAAAAAACTTATTATTATTATTATTATTATTATCATTATTATTATTAATATATTATTATTATTATTATTAATTATTTTTATTTGAATTATTGTCTGTTATAAATATATAATATAACGAATTATAACAACAAAGTGAAGATAGCTCAATGGTAAGAGTGTTGTTTGCCAACCAAGAGGGCGAAGGTTTGACTCCCAGCGGCTCCAAAACTTGGGACAATTTTTGGGCGCATGTATGCACGCCCGCGCGAGCTAGTGCGAGGTCTTAGGTTTGACTCCTAGGTTCGGTGTTTGAAATTTTATTTTAAAAAATATACAACAAATTTCGACGGAGTATTCCGCCGAAAATATATTTAATTAAAAAAATAATAAATAAATAATAATTTTGGCTGAATTTCCCGCCAAAAATTTAAAAAATTTCGGCAAAATTTTGGCGGGAAATTCCGCCGAAAATTTATTTAATTAAAAAAAATTCCACCAAAAATCCGTCGAAATTCTGCCGAAAATTGAAAAGTGACCAAGGGTTATCCGACGGATTCGTTCCACCGAAATTCCGCCAAAATTAATTATTTTCGCCGAAAATCAGCCGAAAATTCCGCCGAAAATACCTTTTTTTCTTGTAGTGCAAGAAAGACATCAACGTAGAAATTTGCCTATGGCATGAGCTAGGGTTAGGTTTTTTTATCAATCTATTAGCATTTTATCTCCCCTATAAAACCTAGGAGGTCATCAAAAGTCGGTTTCCATCTTGGGTCTAAGGGATTTCAAGATGTTTTGGTTATATATGTGTATATGATGTTTATGATGTTTCTATGAGCATGTTTGGTTAAATTCTTGAATAAGCATGCTGAAAATTGTTGTAATTATGCTAAGTGATGCTTGAATTCTATGTTATCATGTTTCATACCTTATATATGTGCTAGAAGCTAGAATTTTATGTTTTCCAAGCTGAAAATTCTAGTTGTGCATATGCTGGAATTACTATTCATGCTGAAAATATTGTTTTGAAGCTGAAAAATTCAATTTTTGCAAGGTTGGAAAATCCAAATTCCCAACTGAAAACCTGGTTTTAAAAATGTATATTCAGTGTAAAATAAGTTGGATTTAGAGGTTTTTCAAAGCTGGAATTTTGGGTTACGAAAGCTGGAAATTTCAGAAGTTGCGCGCTAAAACATTTCGCATCTCAGTCTAAAAATTTATTAACTAAAAGTTTATTTTACAACCTTGGGAATATATGTGTGGATTTCTAGTAGGTTTTAAGCTGGAATTTTAGTAGTTTGAAGGCTCGAAAGTTCTGTTCGAAGTTGTACATGTCGATTTTGCAAAAGTGGAATTTTTGGTACTTTATGCTGAATTTGAGCTGAAACCATTTGTATTGTGATTCGAATGTGTTGGAATTATGTGTATAAGGGGCCTATGTATTTTTAGGTGTGGATGGGGCTAGAGTTCGGGCAGACGGCAATGGGCCTGCCGATCTTAAAACAGTTCTCGCCATCCATGTCCTATTCCCATCTTGCATGGACGGGGAGTTCCATGTATTGGTTGTGGGTTGTAGGATTTTGGCATATACCCAGGATATGACCACCGGTGTGTTTAGGTTGGGATGGAAGTTTCAGGTTGAAATTAAATTACGGCATGGCAAGATAAGGTAGCCGCCCGTCGTGGTGGAAAATGCTAAACAATGTGTTGGAACGTGATGCTCTTGCGAGATGAAATTTATGTGATTCTATCAAGGCTGAAATTTATATGTTTTTATGTGGTTTTATGTGTTTTTATGACAATATGCAATTTCACACGATCACCTCATGTTTTATGCGAATTTCTACTCAACATGTGTATATGTTGACATTGCTTTCTATTATGTTTTTAGCCGGATTTGAGACACCTGAAGATAAAAACGAGGAAGATGTAGGAGGACGCTTCGAGCCATTTAGTTAGTTATGTATATGTTGTGCTTAAAACTTGGTAGTTTTGTAATGACCCCGATATTCCTTTATATTTTATTAATATAAATAGTAATTTTTACATACAAAATAAGAGAGTTACAATTTTCAAAAAGAATAAAAAAGCGACTTTATTGTGTAAAAGGCCTCCAAACGCTTCCGCTGCGCCACTCTGATCTGCTATCTCATTTTTGTCTAAACATATTCACATAAAGAAGAATCAACACGACGGTTGAGTAGAAATTTCATTCAACCCCATAAGGTGCGTGTGTGTTTGAATAGGTGCACGTAGACACATAATTTCACATAATACTATAATGGAAATGAAAGCATAAAATATCTAAGACTTATAAGGTACTTAAATTCCTATTTTACTCATGAAGTTAAATAATACTCCTACCTTTCAAAAGGGTACCTTCTTCTCTATAAGTATAAAGTGTAGAGTGTATATATAGATATATAGAAAGGCTAATATGTATATATATATTTAAAAGAGTGATAATTATATATATGTGTATATAGGAAGGTATACTAATGATATTGTGTGATATATATATTGAAAGTGCAAGATTTTGTGAGTGTGGGTCATATAGGCGGGATTTTGTGTTTTGTGTGTAATGGAAATGAAGATCATGGCCCCTTTTATAGAGTTTAGGACAAGAAATACAATTATTATATACTTTAATTCATTTTCTAATTATTATTATCTTATCATATCTTATCCTAATCTTATCTAATCCTATCCAAATCTTATTATGATCTTATCCAAATCTTATCTAATCTTATCACAATCTTATCTAATCTTGTCATAATCTTATCTAATCTTATAAAATCTAAAATCATATCTTTATTTAATTAAAAATTCGAATTTTTATTTATTTATTTTTGTAAAAATTGAAAATTAGGGTTTTAGGGCATAAAATTACGGCTTTGGGGCATAAAATCCGAAAATTCATAATTAATTTAGAAAAATCCCAAAATTATGAAATTTAATCTTTATAAATATGAAATTATATCTATATTTCCCAGAAATTAAAAATGTTTTAGTTATACTTTTGAAAATTGCAATTTAGGACATAGAATTTCGAAAATTGTGTTAGAATGTCAAATTCGTCTAAAATTTGAAAAATCATGTAATTTATTCAAAATTGCATCTTCTCCATGCATAAAAGTCCATAATACTTATTTATATTATTTTTTAAAAGTCATAATATTTAACAGATGCATTTTCCATGAATGGTAATCGAAATACGAAAATTAACACTTTACCGTTCAAATTGTAAGTTAATTTCAAAAACAGATTAAAATTTGAAAACAACAAGTAATAATAACATTTCCAAGAAGCAAAAGATTTTAAATTAATTATTTAAATATTAAGGATTACCTGGGTCGTAACATCTTCCCCTCCTTAAAAGAATTTCGTCCTCGAAATTCAGCTTTGTTTAGTAAAATGGTTGAGGGTATTTTTCCAAAAATATGTTTTCACAAAAGAGTTTAGAACCCAAAATATGTTTCAATCAAATACGAAATCCAATAAATACACTAGAAGTTTTGTAGCAAAAGTCACATGTACCATGACCGACTGCCAGGCGTTGGGACTCCAGAGGTGGCTCCTGTGGGTTTAAGAGGCCTTTTCCGCACACGTAGCACTTTGCCCTGCAGGCTCAAAATATTCAAGACATAGTTCTTGGCCTCATGGGCTCAAGACTTTCAAGACATATAGTACTTAGCCTCTTGGGCTCAAGACATAACATTTGCTCTGCAGGCTCAAGAGGTGGCTCCCGTGTGCATAACACTTTGACCCACAGAGCACTTAGCTCCCGATTTTTCGGCTGGCAACCTGCTCTGATACCATTTGTAATGACCCCGATATTCCTTTATATTTTATTAAGCATAAATAGTAATTTTTACATACAAAATAAGAGAGTTACAATTTTCAAAAAGAATACAAAAGCGACTTTATTGTGTAAAAGGCCTCCAAACGCTTCCGCTGCGCCACTCTGATCTGCTATCTTATTTTTGTCTAAACATATTCACGTAAAGAAGAATCAACACGACGGTTGAGTAGAAATTTCATTCAACCCCATAAGGTGCGTGTGTGTTTGAATAGGTGCACGTAGACACATAATTTCACATAATACTATAATGGAAATGAAAGCATAAAATATCTAAGACTTATAAGGTACTTAAATTCCTATTTTACTCATGAAGTTAAATAATACTCCTACCTTTCAAAAGGGTACCTTCTTCTCTATAAGTATAAAGTGTAGAGTGTATATATAGACATATAGAAAGGCTAATATGTATATATATATTTAAAAGAGGGGTAATTATATATATATGTATACTAATGATATTGTGTGATATATATATTGAAAGTGCAAGATTTTGTGAGTGTGGGTCTTATAGGAGGGATTTTGTGTTTTGTGTGTAATGGAAATGAAGATCATGACCCCTTTTATAGAGTTTAGGGCAAGAAATACAATTATTATATACTTTAAGTCATTTTCTAATTATTATTATCTTATCATATCTTATCCTAATCTTATCTAATCCTATCCAAATCTTGTCATGATCTTATCCAAATCTTATCTAATCTTATCATAATTTTATCTAATCTTGTCATAATCTTATCTAATCTTATAAAATCTAAAATCATATCTTTATTTAATTAAAAATTCGAATTTTTATTTATTTATTTTTGTAAAAATCGAAAATTAGGGTTTTAGTGGCATAAAATTACGGTTTTGGGGCATAAAATCGAAAATTCATAATTAATTTAGAAAAATCCCAAAATTATGAAATTTAATCTTTGTAAATATGAAATTATATGTATATTTCCCAGAAAATGAAAATGTTTTAGTTATACTTTTGAAAATTGCAATTTAGGATATAGAATTTCGAAAATTGTGTTAGAATGTCAAATTCGTCTAAAATTTGGAAAATCATGTAATTTATTCAAAATTGCATCTTCTCCATGCATAAAAGTCCATAATACGTATTTATATTATTTTTGAAAATTCATAATATTTAACAGATGCATTTTCCATGAGTGGTAATCGAAATACGAAAATTAACACTTTACCGTTCAAATTGTAAGTTAATTTCAAAAACAGATTAAAATTTGAAAACAACAAGTAATAATAACATTTCCAAGAAGCAAAAGATTTTAAATCAATTATTTAAATATTAAGGATTACCGGGGTCGTCACAAGTTTAGTTTGTGTATATGTAATAAATGAATTATGTAAACCTCCATTTTGAATATTAGTACGCGTGTTTGGTTTTATCACGTTATATGTTAGCATGTGTTTGGTGAGATGGTTATATGATAGATGTTTGCATGATAGGGTCAACAACAAGGGTCGTCTAACCAAGTTACGGTTAAGACATACCTAAGATTTACACGTGTTTGTTGAAATTCCCACACAAGTATAAGTGTACCAATCAAGTAATAAGTTGTGACGACCCCGGTAATTCTTATTATTTAAATAATTGGTATAAAATCTATGCTTCTTGAAAATGTCTTTGTTACTTGTTATTTTCAAATTTTATTCTGATTTTTAGAGTAATTTACAATTTGAACGGTAAAGTGCAAATTTTCGAATTTTGATTACTATTCTTGGAAAATTCATCTATTAAATACTTATGAGTTTTCAAAAATAATATAAATAAGTATTCTAGACTTTTATGCATGGAGAAGATGCAATTTTGAATAAATTACATAATTTTCCAAATTTTAGACAAATTTGACATTCGAACACAATTTTCGAAATTCTATGTATTGCAATTTTCAAAAGTATAACTAAAACATTTTTAATTTCTGGGAAATATACATATAATTTCAGATTTATAAAGATTAAATTTCATAATTTTGGAAATTTTCTAAATTAATTATGAATTTTCGGATTTTATGCCCTAAAACCCTAATTTTTGCCCTAAAACTCTAATTTTCGATTTTTACAAAAATGAATAAATACAAATTCGAATTTTTATTTAAATAAAGATATGATTTTCAAATTTTATAAGAGTAGGACAATAAAAATAAGTTTTTATTTGATATTATTTGATTTTATGTTACTATTGTATTAAAATATCTTACACTAATACAAGATATTTTCTAAGATTATTCTTCAACTTGTACACTTGCATGGTTCTTGTTAATTCTTGTAGCAATATTTCTAGAAAATATGCACTTGCATGGCTCATATTTACTTAGGGGATGATTCATACAATTTAGGGCACATCTAAGCATATTTAGAGTGACACTTAAGTGCATGAATTGGACTATTTCATTAATTACCCAACTTAGGTGTAAAAAATGCGTTAAATGAAAATTGACCTTAATATTAAATAAATCTATTTCACATGCTCAACACTACAAATAGGGGAGGCATGTTTTCATATTTATCACACAACACAAACACACAAATCCCGCCTAAAACACCCCACTCATACTCACCTTACCCTAAACACATATCACTTCATATTCATAGTAAATCTTCTACCCATATATATACACATAAACACTTCTTTTTACATACATATATACATATTATCCCCCTATGCATCCCCGTAATTTCATAAAACACTCTTCAAAGGTAGAAGTCTATTTAATTAGGATAGAGACCTTACTTAATTTCATAAGTAAAGGTTCTTATTTTAATTCATAAATATTATACCTCCATATTTGATGTATGCAAGGTAGGAATTTTGCTTAATTACGTAAGTTTAGTAGTTCTATGCTTTTACATACTTAAGTGTTATTATGCTAGAATATGCCTAGGAATCATGTTTAACTACAAGTTAGAAGCTACCATGTTTGAAGTACTCCTTAATTGTATGTATATGCTCTAATCGATGCCCATGCCTTATTATGTCCAATATATGCTCTCCTAAAGCATGAAATCATGATCCTTATGTGAAATTATGAGAATATGTTTATGTGACAATCTTTATTTGTGCATGCCGGGCCCAAATGTGTTTTCGGTGTGGATAGGGCTAGAGTTCGGTCGGGCGGCAGTAGGCTTGCCGGTCTTAAAACAGTTCTCGTCATCCATGTCCTAATCCCATCTTGCATGGACGGAGTGTTCCATGTATTGGTTGTGGGTCGTAGGAAATTGGTATAGTCTCGAGATATGACCACCGATGTGAACGGATGGAATTGGTGTGAATGGATGGAATATTGGGATCAACGATGTGAACGGTTGGTATACTATGATATGGGAGATATAAGGAAATTAAGATCATGATAGTATGATCCAAAGGTACAATATTATGAGAAATATTATATGGCTATGTGCACATTTTACACACACACACCTTTGTGATTAAGTGAAATTTCTACTCAACAGTTGTGTTGACATGTGTTATGAACACATTTTTTCTAGGCAAAAACATTCTAATCCATCAGGGAGGAAGGCACTGGGAGGGCATTACAAAGCTTTTATTTAGCTAAAGTTATTATTTTCACTCGTATAACAGCTTTTGTACAACTACAATTTCACTATATTGTACTAAATTTCTATATTATTATATATTTGCAATACAAATATTTACCGTTGTGCGTTTCAGTTCAATATATTTTAATAAAATAAAAGGGTATTTTTTAGAGTCGTGACATAAGTAATGAGAGGGTTGTCGTATCCCACATGAACTAGTTTCATTATATTATTAATTACCAAAACTATACTCCCTAGTTTTATCCTAACTGTTAATATCAAGAAGTAATGGAATAAAATTAAATATGAAAACTAAAAACAACCTAAACCAAAGAAAATAAATAACTAAGGATTGATTTCAATGATTAAATAATTAGGCCTGCAATTTGCCCTATTGTGATACCCTAACACTTCTTCTCCCTAACTTAATACTTTTACAACCACAATTCGATACCCTAGAGAACATGACTAATTGCGAGTTTCTATAGAATTACCCCAATTCTTCTATCGTGAATTACTACACTATATTTCTAAGGGTAGCAAATTCTCAACAAAGAATTAACAACCGCTCTATGGCGTATGCATCGGTTGTGAGTATATTTCTATCTCATAATTGAATCAATATAAATGCACATGCAATTAATTGAACATACATTATCCAATTTATGTTCGGTCCTAATTTTCCTTTGTCGATGCCTAATTAGGGTTCTTAAGATGTAATTGTTGGCCAGACAATCAACAATAATGAATCAAATTGAATAATCGAATCAATTCTTGCAAACAAACATCAACAAGGAAGAATCAAATTTAGGTTCACATAACAAGTTCTAGTGCAATCCTAAATGAAAATTTAGTTCAACATAATTAAGAAGTAAAACATGAACACATAAAATTTCATCAATACAATAAATTTAGGGAACAGAAGAGAGGAAAAACTCGTCGCCGAATTTGCTGCTTCGATCCAATCTCCTTGTTTGATGAATGTCTTCCAAGAAGAAAATTAATTTAGATTTAGAAAAATTGAAAGAGAGAGTTTCTAATCTACGTCTAAAACCTACCCAAGATGAGAATGATCTATTTTTGCCCTCTTTCTCACCTTTTAGGATTAAAAAACCGCCTACACTTCTTTCCAAATCAAAGTTCTTCTTGAAAAAGGAAACCTGTAACTGCTGATGTGGATTCTGTGTATGTACACAAAATATTTTGGGTACGTACGGAATCTTATAGACTCATAGCCTCCTTGAATTGTTGGAACTGGGTAAGTATTCAAAATATTTGCGTACATACTCAGCTTTTAACTTCAATTTCATGTCTCTCCTCATATTTTGCCTCCCTTGCTTGCAAAATAATGTTTTGCTTCAATTTAGCGCATCATTAAACTCAACTAGGCAAAAAATACATGATAAGCCTGGTAAAATAATCACCAAAATTCAATGTAAATATGGACTTATCAACACGTATATTCATGCATCATGCTTACAAATGGCATAACTTATATGATTATGATTGTCCAGCAATAAATAGTAAGATAACATAGTAATAAAATGTTAAGACGAATGAGATACCTTACAGAACGAAGTGTCACTCATATGTTTTAAGTTCAATCCTTTGCATATTCATGTTATCCCTTTTACAATTCCCTTACCATCCAACTTGAGAAAAGGAATCCTCATATACTGAATAAACTATTTTTCCACATCAAAATATTGCAGCGGAAACCCCAAATGTTGATATTAACATGTAAAACCATCCTTACATTATCCTAATCACCCTTACATTGAAAAGTAAACCGTATAAAATCCTAATCTATTTCTCTTAGTTGCAGCCCCAAAATTGGTTGTCGTCATCCACTTCATAATGTGAATGTGCAAAGATTGAACTTTTAACGTATGAGCGATAAATCGCTCCATAAGGTATCATATTCATCTTAATAGTCTTGCTTGACTTCTTATTACCATATTATCTTACTTCTTAAGGTAGTACAATCATGATCACATAAGTTATGCAGTTAATTTTTGATTCTTGGCATGATGCACGAATGCACATGTGAATTTTAAGAAAGTCTTAAACTTCAACTTAATTAGACCATAGTCTTTAACTCTAACTAGGATGATCCTTAGTGCTAAATAACTCCATAGTGATCTTTAACCCCAATTAGGAGGATCGATCAACATTTAACCTCCATTGGGTGGATCTTTGTGGGAATTGTCCCGTTCTGCAAAGCAATGCCTAAAAAGTCCAATTCATTAACCATGACTACGAGGATCTTATCTTATTGACACATAACCCCATAGTAGGCCTAATCTTTTAACCCCAAGTTGGAAGATTGGCCAACGTTTAACCCCCCGTTTGGTGGGTCTTAGCGGGACAATCCTGAACCATATCTTGTCCAAGATTAATAAGTGTCATGATTATCTTTTATTTTCTTAGTTACTTGCTAGCTCAGACTTTTTTTCTTACTTACTTACTCTTACTTACATACTTAATCTCACTTGTATGCTTATTCTAATTATCCAACCATATATGGTTTCCTTTCAATCATCTTTACTTTCCTAAGTAGTCTTTTAGGATGGCATTCATCATATACTTAATATACAACAATCATTTGACAAGTTCACATCACATTAGACGTAGGAAGTAGTCAAATGGCATTATCCAACAATGTTTCATAGCATACTGGGCATATATCATAACAGTGAATAACTAGTCAGATACGCAGGATCAACTTTACTCATGTTTATTACATATCAGTAATACTTGCATTTAAGAAAGGCTACTAAATCAAATGGAGGAACTTTCCATCATATTTAATTATTCATCACTCATATTTGTGAGTTAAGTAGTACCAATAACTCAAGTAAGATAACTTACAGTATTTGGATTTCCTTGATTTATGGACAATCTAAGGTTTTGTACCTGATCCTGAAATTAACGTAGGTGTCTTATGTTAGTAACACATTCTTTAGCTCTTTGGGCATAATTGAACTTAGGTTTATCATTCATTCTTTTTATTAGATTCAAATTTCCTATATTGTACTAAACCATTGAGTTCCTTATTCGGGCCATTTAGGCCCGCATAACCTTGACTTGCCCAGCTTATATCTTAGCCTGTGTCATTAGTCCTAATTGTGGCTTGCTGGTCTCGAAGGATCATCATAATTGGCTTGTGACGTCCGTGTGTTTGGCAATGCCCTCCCATGCTTGCTTTGGTTCTGGGTATCTCGTGGCATGCCTCGCGCTAGCGCGCCATCGCATGGTCGCTAACGCCAGAGGTGCCTCATGTGGGACTTGCGTCCTCGCACTATTGTGTGGCACAGTTTTGTTATGTTGTAGTAGCTAGCGTATACCATGCATGACACCTCATGAATGCATGTATGCGGCAGCCTGAGATGTGGCCACACGCCCACTCGAGTGCCATAGCACAATGCTACCTGGGAGGCCTGCCACGCACGGGCATGTAAATCTTCAAGCCCATGTTCTTGTCTCATGTGCCCACCCACACGCATATTTAGTAAGGAAATAATTTGACTAATATCTACTAGATTCTTGTCTAGTTCATAAGGAAATAATTTATCGAACTCTCCTAACTTAATTGCCCACTTGATTAACCTCCCTAAGGCATTAGGCTTGGGTAGGAATTGCCTTAGGGATTGCTTTGTGAGGACCACACTCATGTTGGACTAAAAGTATTGTTACAACTTTCATGTGGAGTGTATGAGGGCCAATGCAAACTTCTCTATCTTTAGATAGTTTTGCTCAGCTTCCTATTGCAACTTACTCAAAAAAACATTGGGGCAGTGTTTTCTTTCTTAGACGATCATGATTACAAAACTGATGGCTTTGAGAGATACTGCTAGATACACAAACAAGAGTTCACCATAGATGGGTTGGTGAGGGTAAGGGTTTTTGAGAGATACTCCTTCAACTCACATTTGGAAACCTATTGAACTATGGGAATTTTCTCAATATCCTAAAAATCACAGGTTCCTATCTAGCTGATCGCAAATAAATCAATTCAGGGATGTAATGTAGCCAAACAATTTTTGGACGTCTTTGACTAACTTAGGGGTATAGATTTTCTGAAAGGGCTTAATCTTATCTGGGTTTGACTTGATCCCCTACTCGCTAACCATAAATCCCAAGAATTTTTCCTCCACAGACACCGAAGGTGGATTTTGAGGGATTTAAGTTCAAACCATACTTCCTCAATACCTCAAAGATTCCCCTTTTGGGATCATGTTGTCAACATATACTACCATAGTTTTCACAAACAAATCTCTTAAAATGAGGTTTACCAACCTATGGTATGTCAGCATGGCATTTTTGAGCCCAGATGGTCTTACTTAAAGCAATAAACCCCTATTCCCTCCACGAACAAGGTTTGCGCTTGATCCTCAAGTGCCATAGATATTTGGTGGTACCCCAAGAATGCATCCACCATACTCGTCATTTTGCATACCACCGTAGAATCCACCAATTGATCAATTCTAAGGAGTGGATGTGGATCCTTCGGGCAGCCTTTGTTGAGGTTCGTAAAGTCGTTGCACAATATCCTCCACTTATCTTGTCCCTTAAGGACCACTACCACATTGTGTAGCTATTTGGGAAATTGGATCAGGACAATGTATCTGTAACGTCCCCGAAATTCCTTTTTATTTTATTAAAATAAATAATAATTTTCACATAAAATTTGTACAAAATACAAGAGTTACAATTTAAAAAAAAAATACAAAAGTAAGTTTATTTCATAAAAGGCTTCCAAACGCTTTTTTGGCTTCCTGTTGCGCCACTTCGATACGCTATCTCATTTCTATCTAAAAATAGTCACGTAAAGAATAATCAATGCAATGGTTGAGTAGAAATATCATTTAACCCCATAAGGTGCGTGTGTGTTTGAATAGGAGCATGTAGACACATAATTTCACATAATACTATAATTGAAATGAGAGCATAAAATATTTCCGACTTATAAGATACTTAAATTCCTATTTTACTCATGAAGTTAAATAATACTCCTACCTTTCAAAAGGGTACCTTCTTCTCTATAAGTATAAAGTGGAGTGTATATATAGATATAGAAAGGTTAATATGTGTGTGTGTGTGTGTGTGTGTATATGTTTAGAAGAGGAGTAATTATATATGTATGTATATAGGAAGGTATATTAATGATATAGTGTGATATATATATATATATATATATTGAAAGTGCAATATTGTATGGGTGTGTGTGTTTTAGGCGAGATTTAGTGAGTGTATGTAGAAAATGAGGACAATAGCCCCTTTTTATAGAGTTTAGGACAAGAAATAGGATATTTATATACTTTAAGTCATTTTCTAATTATTATTATCTTATTATATATCTTATCCTACTCTTATCTAATCTTATCCAAATCTTATCATAATCTTATCCAAATTTTATCATAATCTTATCTAATCTTACCCAAATGTTATCATAATTTCATCTAATCTTATCCAAATCTTATCATTTAATATTGGGAAAATGACATTTGATAACTAGATTTTTATAAAATAATCCAAACCTAATATATATATATATATGAATTTTTGAAATTATATATATGTATAATTGAAAATTGTGTATTTTATGATTAATAAAGAAAGAAAAGAAAGAAAAATGATTCCAATTATTATAACTATGCATTTATAAATAAGCATAGGCATATGTCTTCAAGTTTTTAAAGAAAATTTTCACGTAATACAAGTAGAATAATATCATATAAACATCAAATAATAATATATTTAAAATGTAAGAAAATCGGGTCCTTACAGTATCCTACCTTGAGCAACTTGTTGACTTCTGCCTCAGTAATCCTATTTTTTTTTTTTTTTACTCAGAACACTCCCTTCTTCTGCTTAACAGGCTTGATTGTTGGATCAATGTTCAACCTGTGCACTACGAACATGGGATTGGCCCAAGGATAATATGAACTCATTGCTCCTATCGGACAAAACCATGCCATTGTTGCCATTTTAGAATGGCACCTCGCACAGAGCCATAGTTGCAAGACCGGTAGTACTGCCACTTGCTAGTCCTGTTGGTTTTTCATTCTGATTGCTCCATCTTGCACATTGATAATGTTTACTCTTTCTGCATAAAATGGGTCCCTATCAATTCCCATATGCCTCCTATTCATCTATTCAGGTAACAAGCGTAAAGTGACATTATCTAGATAGTTCTGGATCATCCACCTGACAACCAAGCACTCGTTAGTATTATGAGTCCAAGCATTGTTAAACTTGCATTAAGACTTACCCTCCAGCTATTTGGCATTTGGAATTCTATGATCACTTAGAATTTTAATTTTGCCATTAGTTATTAGTTAGCTAAAATTAGCCTCAATTTTGTTACTTCAAAAGCGTGGTGTTATTCCATATCGAAACTAAATTTCGGTTTGTTTAACAAGCCAAGAGGCATTTCGATATGAGGCTATAATGCCTTTGGTTTTACTAAGGCTGGACAAACTATATTCTTTTGGCAAACGACTTGGGCCGAGCCCACTTCATTTTTCCATTGACTCTCTTCAACACTAACTTGGTCTCTTGAATTTTGGTTAGGCTTGCTTGATAGTGAGTGGCCTTGCCATGGTGACCTCTACAATTCTCTTTCCTTAAAAAAAATTTATATTCAGTTACATGTTTGATTAGGTCAAAAATAGATGCAAATATTTCACCAAACATTTTCTTTTTCAATTCAAGGTGCATACCACCTATGACCAAACTCGTGTAACTCTCTTCTAGCATGATTATTGGACAAAAGTTCCTATCCCGAACAAATCTACCCATGGATTCCCTGAATGACTCCCCGAGCGTTTGCCTCGTATTAGATAATTCCGATATAGAGACTTTCCATAGTTGGACAGTCTAGAATAGAACCTAATTCCAGCTTAATATACCACAAACAAACATCACTAGGTAGAGAATTAAGAAATAAATTAAATTTGAAGTCACCATCCATTCCAACTTCCCCACACTGTGTAGTGAATTTAGCAATGTGTTCGAATGTTGTTTGTGACTCATCCCCATTAAACAATGTAAAAATAGGAATCCTAAACCCTTGGAGAAAAAGAATCAAATCAATTTCTTGGGGGTATAGACAAGAATACCTGAGCGGCGAGGCTGATCGCTTATGCTTCGCATGCTCTCATTGCAACATTTCATGTATCCCTTCATGAGACACGGTTGTGTTATCATTTTGTAAGGTAGTTGGTTGGCCTCTATCCATTCCATATGCATTGCATAAAAAATTTCCAGCTCTGTGTGTTTGCTAAATCGATGCTTTGCCAATTTGACATGTTTACTCAGTAATTGGAAATGTTGTTCATAAACTACTTTATTGTGATCTTTTACCCAAATAAAATATTAAAGAAGGCTAGATTGGTCTCAATTCATATTTTAGCAATGTTGATTGGCTCAAAACTTTTTTTTTCATCATTTTAAGCTTCAACTACTCAAAACTAATGAAATTAGTTGAAAATTTCAATCTCGAACTAATTTATCATGATCTTTTACCCAAATAAAATGTTAAACAAGCCCAGATTGGTCTACATACATGTTTAACAATGTTGATCAGTTCTCTCAATTGCTTCGCTCTCTCCTTGGGGTGCTCTCTCTCTCTTAGATGTTCACACTTGGCCCCCCTTTCCCACGGTATTTGGCCGAATGGGAAAGCCACCGTTGGGCAGCCGCTCAAGGCCACCGGACCATAAGGCCCAACCACCAGTAGTAGCCCGCACAACACACTAGCATGGTGGGTAGCCATGCTACTTTTGCAGCGGATATTCGAGAAAAGAAGAAAATTTTCGATTTAAGCACTTTCACACCTGTCAGAAAAATCATATAGCATAACGGAGACAAGATTGCAGTTTTCACCGTAGAGGAGAAGAGGAAACATTGTAAACATTCAGATTTGCTTTGGTTGGTAAGTTCCCTCATAGGACAGCCGGCCATGGGATTTCTGCGTTTTTGTTTTACAAAAATGAATTTGCGAAAAGTGAGTTCAATTAGTTACAATCAATAAGTCCCATGTTTTAATTCATTTATATGATCAAGACGGTTATTCTAGAGTTTTCATGAGGGAAACATGGAAGTTTGGAGGTTTCCCCATGCACGTTTTTAAGTGGTCACCAGGGTTTAATACAAGATTCGAGTCCCCGATATGCCTGGTATGGTTTACCATACCAGAATTATCGTTCCACCAAATTCCAATTGAGGGGATGTTCATTATTGCATCTTGTATTTGATAGCCACTGCGAATAGACGAACAAACAATGGATGTCATGAAGGCGGACGCACGGGTGTGTGTGGAGCTGGATGTCACGCAACCTATCCCCAAATCAGTGAAGATTGTCGACGGTGACAGATTTTATGAACAACCGGTAAGGTGCGAAGGCCTCACAGCCTACTGTACCAGTTGCTGCAGTTGTAACCATCGGACTAAGGACTGCAAAGCTGAGGAAGAAGAAGACGAGGGACCACAAGTTTTTCAGTCCCCTAGGGGACCTTCGAGAAATAATAGAAGCAAGAAAGAAGAATCGAGAAATAGAGTAGACAAGTGCAATTTGACTAAAGAACGAAGAGGAAGAACGGAAAAAAGGTAACGATTTGAGTCAAACGGCACAAAATTACCAAACAACAATAGCGCCGGTGAAACGGCGCTGCTCCTATAGAGCATCAGAAACTCGTTAGAGAAAATTCCAGCGACGGTGGTTCAGCGGCGGAACATTCCCAAAGGCAAGAATCTCCCCCACAAGGAGAGGGAGGACACAGGATCCAACCCCCTACTGCTAATAGATTTATTTCCTTAGGAGAAACCCAGCTTGAATTGAGACGTGATGCTATTGACGGCGGACTGAATGTCTTCAACGCCAAACTGGTAGCCCTAAATCAGTCAACAAGTGATGATAACAAAGCAGTGGCAGACACAAGTGGGTCTTCAGTTGAGTTCGCAGACAGGGCTGAGCCTACTCTGCGTAAGGCCATATTAGCTTCTGAAGAACTGGACTAGGAACCGGAGAAGGATCTCGGTCCAATTGATCACAAGCTGGGCGACCCATCTCAACATGAGTCCAGTCCGTGTGGACTTGGAATTTTATCTAGCCTAATAAATGAAGACCCAGATGAACAGGAAGGCAGCCTGCTGGTCCCAGAATCACTCCAGCCCAACTTCCAAGCTGAGTTCGAATTTGGTACTGCAGCAGACCCAGTATAACGACCCCGGTAACAAACTTGGTTACCGGGGATATATATATATACATACGTACCATATATATATATATAGATATGTAAGATGTATATCTCAATCTAAACTATATTCTATATTTAAAAATTAATCATATATATTTATGTACGTATTACATCTATCTATACAAACATATGCATACAAATATATCTATTTATATATACGTCTTATGTATGTAAGATATATATCTATATATATTAAATAAGTTTATAAAATATTATCTTCTATTATTTTATTTTATATTGATGATATTCTTTTCTAAGATATTGGAATACGTTGAAATATGGAAGCAAGACTTCCAAGATTTATGCTATGTGCATAAATTGTTATTGTGAAACGGGCCCGAAATATATCGGAGTGGTTTGGGTGAGTTCCACCGGGACATACCAATGGGGTAGCCGGCTGTAAGAGTTCTCACTCCCTCCATCTCCTAATCCCCCCTTGGGTAGATGGAGAGATCTACTCAAGAGAGAGGGTCGTAGGAACAAGTTGGCGTAACACCCGGGGTACGACCATTGGAGGATAAGGCAGGCGGGAGTAATGTGCTGGTTGTTATTTTAGGCTGGGGGAGTCATAAGGATCACTGTTAGGTGACGAGAAAGGTTTGAAATGAAAACCTACGTTTTTATGTGTAAAGTAACCATATGTGCCTATGTGCAAATCATGCACACGAGCACCTTATGTGCTTAAGTAATGTTTCTACTCAACTGTATGTTGATCGTGTTCATATGATATATTTTTTTTAGATGAGCCCGATATTAGCTTAAATAAAGGCGAGGAGGAAGAACCCTTTGAAGCCTTTTATTAGAAAGAGAGCGACAAAATTCCAGTTGCGTACTTATTATTTTGTAATTGTTGACTTTATGTATGTTGTGAACGTACCTTTGTGTCCGGCGTTTTGAACTGGTTGTATTATCTTGACATTTTGTTATACATTTAAGCATGTTTTCTATTACTTGCTTTTGAATGTAATTTTTTAACAAATTTGGTTACCAGGATCGTTAGACCCTAGGTAAATTATTAATCCATTTTAACCAAGCCCAGCAACAGGAACAAGCTATGGCCCAGCAACAGGATCCAGCTCAGGCCCATCAAGACATACTATTGCACCCTAAACCCACCCAGCTGCAAAACCCAGCTACAATCCAGTAAGACAGCTACGGTAATATTTTAGAGGAAAATAATCTTGAAGATAAGTATTTAACTTACTAAGTTATAAGACAAAATATATGTTTATATATATAGATATATATATATATATTATAGAGTATATTTATATATATTTTTTGGGGAAAAACCTTAAACAATGCCCAAATTGCATTGTCTACATAAAGGGTTGACGGTTTTTAGAGGAAAATTACATAAAACTTCTAAATACTTGGTATATATTCATCCTATTGTCTTAATCTTCCAAACCATCAAGTATGTGTACACTTGTATGTACACTTGTACATACCCTTCTAAAGTGTATAATACATGGTTGGTCAACATTCAGTTGGACTTATTACTAAGCACATTAGAATTATTACAAGGCTCTTGAGTTGGAAAGAAGAAAATCATTAGATGATGACATAGGAAAATGACTAAATTAGTATTATACTCTTGTTTCTTCTATTATTAACTACAAGTGAATATTAAGCAAGAAAATACAAAATCACCACACACACACACCATAGAAAACCGGACACACACACCTACATTCTCCTTGTTTACTTTCAATTTGACTATTATCTTTTAACCCTTCTTCCTACTCTTGCTACTTCAAACACTCAAACACTAAAAAGGAAAGAAAGATATAGCAAGGTGGAAATTTTGTCTATGGCATGAGTTAGAACTAGGTTTTATGAAAGGGTTAGCATTTTATCTTCCCCGTTAAACCCTAGGAGGTAACCACAAGTTGGTTTCCATCTTGAGTCTTAGGGAATACAAGAGAATTTAGTTATATGCATATAGTGATTCTATGAGCATATTGCACTTCAATTTCTGGAAATCATGCTAAATTTTGCTTGAATTGTGTTAGAATGATGCTTGAATTATGTGTTATTGTGTTTGACACTTTGTTAGTGCCTTATTTAGGTGGTAGAATCTGAAATTTCAAGTTTGTCAAGATAAATTTCTAGTTAAAGACTTGCTGGAATTAATATTCACAGTGTTGAAATTCTTAGTTTCAAGCTGAAAATTCCTCTTTTTGCAAAGCTGAAAAATCCAATTTTTACCAACTGAAAACCTGTTTCATAAGCTGCAATTTCAGTGTATAATAAGCTCGAATTACAATATTTTCAAAGCTGGAAATTTCAGTTACAAAAGCTAGAAATTTCAAAAGTTGTGCGCTAAAGCATTTTGCGTCGCAATCTGAAAATTCCAGGTCTCGTAAGCCGTAAATTCCAAATTTTAACAACTAAAATCCTATCTTTCAACACTGGAAATACAGTTGTGGAATCAGCAGGTTTTAAAGCCGGAAATTCAATGCTCACAAGCTGAAATTTTCAGTTCGTATCAAGTGATCGCAGACTGAAAGTTTCAGTTCATAGAAGCTGGAAAACATGTTCATTTGTGACACTCCAAAACCTCTAGCTAATTAGGAAAACATCTATTCATAACCATCTCGCAAAAACATGCTATTTTATAAAGTAATGAAACCAAACACGCGTACTAATATTCCAAAAGGCAAGTTTACATAAGCCGTTTATTACATATACACAAACTTAATAATCAAGTTTCGAGCAAAACATATACATAACTAACTAAATGCCTCAAAGCACCCTCCTAAGTCTTCCTTGTTCCTATCTTCCTGTGTCTCAAATCTGGCTAAAACATAATAGAAAGCAATGTCAACATATACATATGTTGAGTAGAAATTCACATAAAACATGAGGTGTTCGTGTGAAATTGCATGTTGTCATAAAGATCACATAAAACCATATAAATTTCACCTTTGATAAAATCACATAAATTTCAGCTCACAAGAGCATCACGTTCCAACACATTGTTACCATTTTCCACCTCGATGGGTGGCTATTTTATCTCACCGTGCCGTAATTTAATTCCAACTGATACTCCCATCCCAACCAAAATACACCGGTCGTCATATCCCAAGCATAGGCCGAAATCCTATGACCCACTTCAATACGTGAACTCTCCATTCACGCAAGGTGGGATTAGGCAACGATGGAGAGTCGAGAATCTTTTTAAGACCGGAAAGCCCTTTGCCGCCCAACCAAACTCGACTACATCCACCCCTATCACATTGGGCCCTTATACACATAATTCCAACACATTTGAATCACAATTTCAACACAATACAAACTGTTTTAGCTGATTATTGCACAATTTTCAGCATAGAGTAGCAAAATTTCCAATTTTGCACAATCGACATTTGCGACTACAAGCAGACATTTTCAGCCTTCAAATGACTAATTTTTCAATTTAAAACCTACTGGAACTCAACACATATATTTCCAAGGTTTTAAAATAGACTTTTAGTCGATAAAATTTCTAATTTCCAGCTTATGAGACCTGAAATTTTCAAACTACGACGTGAAACGTTTTAGCACGCAACTTATGAAATTTCCAGCTTTCTTAACCGAAATTCCAGCTTTGAAAATCCTGTAAATCCAGCTTATTATACACTGAATTTATAATTTGTAAACCAGGCTTTCAGTTGGGAATTTTCAGATTTTCCAGCCTTGCACAAATCGAAATTTTCAGCTTCGAAAACAAGATTTTCAACATAAACAGTAATTCCAGCGCATGCACAACTTGAATTTTCAGCTTGGAAAACTTAAAATTTTAGCTTCTATCACATAAATAAGACTCTAAAAGGTATAAAACATGATAACATAGAATTCAAGCATCACTTTAGCATAATTGCAATAATTTCTAGCATGCTTATTCAAGAAATTTAACCTAACATGCTCATAGAAACATCATATGCACATATATAGTTAACACATCTTGTAATCCCTTAGACCCAAAATGGAAACCAACTTGTGGTGACCTCCTAGGTCTATTAGGGGAGATAAAATGCTAATAATTTGATTAAAAATCTAACTCTAGCTCATGCCATAGGCAAATTTCTACCTTGATATGTCTTTCTTGCCTTTGTAGGGTTTGAAAAGGTGAAAGTGTTTGAAGTTGAGAGAGTGTTTGAAGGTTAAAGGATAGTAGGGGAATTGAAAGAAAACAAGAAAAAAGTGAGTGTGTGTGTGGCCGGTTTCTTCAAGTGTATGTGGGTGATGATTTTTTTTTTTTTTGTTTTTCCTAAGTAATATTACCTAAAATAGCATTAAGTCCTTTTCCAATTATTACCCTAATTGGCCAAGTATAAGGTCTAAATAGCTTAAGTGTAGCTCTACTTCAACATGAGCCAATCATGTATTCATACATCTAGAAGGAGTATTACAAGTGTATTAATACATTGTATCTTCCAAACTTGGAGGATAAGAATTAATATAAACCAAGTATTTAATATTTAATATTTTTCTCTTCAAAAAATCACCCACCCCTTTTTTTTCAGCAAACTTGTAAGATAATTCTTATACATTGTATATTTATGCAAGAAAGAATATCTAGGGGTAGAAAGTACAATTTACTCATTTCTTAGGGTTTTTCCAAAAAGTCATAAAAGTTATGAGAAAAATCTACTAGGTCTAGGTGTGTATATATATATATCCATGTATTTTCTTGAATTTTATGATTTATATGGTGATTAACTAAGACAAGAATGAATCCTAAACTTGTACATATTGCACTTAAAACGAACACGTATCACAAAGTATGAAAATAATGGAAACTCATACATAGAAACATGTAAATTGTACACATTTAGGTATATCCATATAAAGACATAATCGAAATGAGAATTTTGTGTAATGACCTTGTATTTCTAGGTATTTTAAAAGTTAATTCAAGTAATTCAAGTTAATAATGCAATGACATTTATGTTAATTAATTCAAGTTTGTATAATTAATTAAGTAAACATGTAAATTAATAAATTTTATGCGTACGTGAACTTGTTTGGCATTTTGATTTAGCCAAATCACGTTATTAGCCGTGCTCTCTTCGTCCTCATCTCCCTCGACAATCTCATCAGGTCTAGGTGCTCTCGTGTAACACTTTTAAATCACCTCATCATACCCGACATTATGTTCACACTCGGCTTCCTGGATAATCGAAAAAATAAAACCGTGTTAATAATAATAATAATAATATTAATAATAATAACAACAACAACAACAACAAAAATAATAGTAATAATACAATTAATAATAAATAACATACCATCTCAAGTTTTTCCGTCGCCAGCAACTTCGGCCCGCCACTGTAACATGCTCCACCACCCACTTCCCTATTCTTTCTATTCTGTTTGCTTTGTTTTTTGAATTTCTCTAAAGTCCAGTAGACGTTCAATTGGTCCCGTATTTGGGACACTATCCATGCCGGTCACGTCCCAACTTCCCTTACATGCTCATATAGATGCGACAGTTTCCGCGAACCACGACTTCGAAAAGCTTTTCTCATATGATGCTCGTGCACAGGATCCCTGTGACGACCTGGAAATCCTTATTATTTAAATAATTGATATAAAACATTATAATTCTTGAAAATTTCATTATTGGTTGTTATTTTCAAATTTTAGAATGATTTTGAGAGTAATTTGCATTTTGAACGGTAAAGTGCCAATTTTCGAATTTCGATTACCACTCTTGGAAAATTCATCTATTAAATACTTATGAGTTTCAAAAATAATATAACTAAGTTTTCTAGACTTTTATGCATGGAGAAAATCAATTTTGAATGAATTACATGATTTTCCAAATTTTAGAGGAATTTGACATTCGAACACAATTTTCGAACTTTCTATGTCCTAAATTGCAATTTTCGAAAACTTAACTAAAACATTTGTAATTTATGGGAAGTATACATATAATTATTGATTTATAAAGATTAAATTTCATAATGTTGGAATTTTTCTAAATTAATTATGAATTTTCGGATTTTATGCTCCAAAACCCTAATTTTATGCCCTAAAACCCTAATTTTAGGTTTTTAACAATAAAATAAAGGCAAATTCGAATTTTATCTAAAACAAGTAGATAATTTCAGATCTTATACAGTTATGGCAATAAAATAAAATCAGATTTTGGTTGATTTTCTTTAGTATTTTATTAAAATATCCTACACTAATACAAGATGAATTTCTTCTAGAAATTATACACTTGTGTGGTCTTCTATCATCTAGATTCATGACTCATGGATTAGGGTTACACCAAGGCTAGAAATAGATGAGGGAGGTGGAAGATTTCATTTAATTTGGCATTTAATTTTAAGCCTAGTTGGGAGATTTGCTTTAAATGGAAAGATTTGCATTTATTAAACCTTGGTCCCCAAGTCTTGCCTTCTACCTTCATTCTCCACTATAAATAGGACCTCCCACACACTTCCCAACCCCCAAAAACGTCCTCACACATTCACACACTATACTCTCTCAAGTTTCTTCCACAAACATCATCCTTTCACTCTTCTTTATACCCCTTTCAAGTATAAACTAAGGTAGAAACCTACTTTGATTTCATAAGTGTTTTCTTTCCTTCTTTTGAGTAGAAATCTTGCTTAATCTCATAAGTAGAGGTATTACATATGTTCACCTTGTGTAAAAGTTCTTGTCAAGCATGCTTCAATGCTCTTGGTTTAGTAGCTTAATCTAGTTTATGCTTAATATATGAATACTACTCTTATTATGTGATCAAGATGCAACCTTGTGAGCTTATTATGTGACTATGTGATTATATGCTTGATATGTGCCTTATTTTCATAGGTTAAGTATCATAGAGTTATTTGTGTAGGATTTCATGAGATCTAATAAATTAAAGTGGTTTCATGAAACTATAATGAGTTTTGTAAAGAAAAGTTTATAGAAATATATGTTTATTTTGTAAGTAAAATCTTTATCCAAAACCATGTCATTTTGGAAAATATATTAGTTTCAACTTTTATTTGTTTTATGAAAATATGAAACTATATTAATTTTATGGGAATGAAGAGGTTTTATGGAAAGGTATATTATTTTCTTACCAGTATTTACTTTATAGATTCAAGTTTTAGAATAAAATGTATTTATTAAAGTTTTATCAAGATTTAGTTATTCTAACAAAATAAATTTAGTTTTAAACAAAGCAAAATCCCTCTTTTACTAAAATATATCTACATATGCTTTTATACATATGCTATACGCAAATAGTTTTATATATTTTAATCTACTTGGATCTTTTCATATATTTATATTTATGTATATGTTATACGTACATAAGTATATATACTTATATTTTGATTCGATATTTTATACATATATATATACGTTAACATAAGCTATATGAATATATGATTATATTTAAGAACTTCAATTATTTTACATTTAATAGTATTTTACAATATGTTGAAATATGGAAGCAAGGCTTCCAAGGATTGACTAAGTGATTATGTGATATTATGTGAATGGGCCCAAATGTGCCGGAGTGGTTTGGGTGTGTTCTGCCGGGACATACTATTGAGTAGCCGGTTTTAAGAGTTCACACTCCCTCCATCTCCTAATCCCCCCTTGGGTAGACGGAGTGTTCTACTCAAGAGAGAGGGTCGTAGGGAAATATTCGGCGTATGCCCGGGATACGACCACCGGAGGATAAGGCAGGCGGGAGAAATGTGCTGGTTGTATATTCGGCATGGGTAGTTATAAGGGTTACTGTTAGGTGACGAAAGGTAGAAAAGTGCAAACTATGTGCTCCATGTGTGCTTTATGTGCAACTAACACCCGAGCACCTTATGTAATTAAAGTATGTGTTTCTACTCAACCGTCGCGTTGACTCCTCCATTCCAGTACTTTTTAGACAGAAATGAGATAGCGGATCAGAGTGGCGCAGCGGAAGCGTTTTGAAGCCATTTATGCGATAAAGTTATTTTGTATTTCTTTTAAAAATTTTAACTTTTGTATTTTGTACAAATTTTATGTGAAAATAATTATTCATACAACTATGAAAATATTACCGTTGCGCGTTTCTGTCCAATTTTATTTTAATAAAATAAAAGGGTATTTTTCCGGGTCGTGACAATCCCACTCAACATATTTCTGTATATATTATATTTTAAAAGATTACAACATGCATAAAAATTTATATGTGTGACGTGTTAAATATAATCAATATACAAATATATGCGAACCTTCCACTCTTCAAACCACGTCTCAAAAAGTTCCGAGCTAACACATTTAAATGTAGGAACGAGCTCAGTCATTTGGCTCTTCAACACACTACCTACAGTGTTGGCTCCACGTTCGGCATTGGGGAAGCTACTGGACATACAGAATATATACACATCATATCAATTACAATTGAGTTGTTTTAATACATTTGAACTTAATATATTATTATGTCTCTCACCAATTTAGAGCAGGTTTCAAGAAGAGCTTTTGTGCACCTTGTTGTGTGGTTGGAGGATCCGGGACGCTGTACGTGTCCTGAGCAAATGGATTTGGCAAAGTAATCGGTGGACAATGTCCACCTACGGATGGGGTAGGCATGAATTGAAGTGGAGTCAATGCAGTAGGATGGTATGTTGTGTTGTTCATTTGTTCATTGATAATAGGGAGGATTGTTTAACTCATGTGAAAAAGGGAGAGTATTGGGGACATATGATTGTGAAGAATTAGTTCTACCCCATATGGCATTACTTGGTCCGGAGCATTTTCGCAGTTGCATCTAAATTTTTGTCGTTAATATAAATTAGTAGATGAATTGCATAGTCATATTAATTAGAAGGATACATAATTACATTAATATGAAGTATTACATAAGAATTTAATCATTAACAATCAACAATTAAAAATCAAATTAACCCTAATCATTGTCTCTATCATTGCTTGAATCATTCACTAACCCCAAGTCTTCTTCATTATCCTCATCATAGTCACTATATTCTTCACCGGTCGAGACATCATCATTTTCGTCTTCATCCTCCTCGTGAACCTCAAGTTCCACTTGTTGAACAGTATCTAAGCCAACATCTTAATCACACAAAGCGGGTACTCCATCATCACTTGTAGAGTTTATAATCTCATACATATCATTTTGGTAAGTCTCCTCCATTCCACCAGGAGTTTCAACTCTGCCTTTAGCTTTACTTTTAATTATAGCGAACCATTGGGTCTTGCCACAAATACGGCCTACGTATACAACAAAACAAACTTGATGTGCTTGTTGGGCGATTATGAAAGGGTCATATTTTCTATATCTGCCCATCTGTTTCACCTCAATAATACCACATTCTGGGTGTGCAATGCGCGTTCCTCTGTGTGGAGTGGGATCAAACCAATCACACTTGAACAATACTACTTTTCTTAATGGTTCCCCTATATACTCCAACTCAAGAATTTCATTCAAAATTCTATAGTAATCATCTTCGCCGGAATTGCCATCGTAACCCCCTTTCACCCATACGCTACAATTCATTGTTTTTATACCTTCACTCCATGATCGTGTGTGAAATTTGAAACTATTCACAATATATATCGAATATGTCCTCACAGAGAAATTAGAAACCAGCGCAAGTTATTTCAAAAATATTGTCAAGATTCCGTTATTTAGTTCATGAACCTGTATAATGAAACGTATATACGTAACGTCAAAGACAATATATACGCAATTTACATACTTGATTGTGTAACAATTTTATTTTTTTGTAAATTTAAACTTACGTGCGAATTGAACCAGTCTGTGAATTCATTTTCTATTCGGTCGCTTGCTTCAACTTCTACGATCCTATAATGCTGTCGAAAATAGCTACATTTGACAAGATTTACTTTAGGTTTTTGTTGATCATATACAAGGTATAAAGTACATTTAATTTATTAAATGTGATACTTACTTGATATAAATTTCGACTTCATCGCAATTCAACAACACATGTAGTTTAGCGGAGTTATAATCCTGCAAACTCTCAAAATAGCATTCCTTACATGCTCCTAATAGACGACCTAGTTGATTGAAAATTGACAAAGTTGTTGGTATCAAAACGTCAACACCGCCATCATCGTTTCGTGGTAAGTGCGTAATCAATGACCGCACGTGGAAATTAAAGTAGAAGGAACAAAAATTTGCAGTCTCACACCGGAGATATGCCTCACATATATACCCTTCCTTGAGCTTTTTGTTTAACTGCTTTTTTGATCTTGCCCAGATACCTAGAACATTATTAACGATGATTTTTTTGTAATAAATAACAATGTATAAGATAAATTAAGTTATGCAATGTACTCATAAAAATATATTGACCACCTTTCAAACAAATACATCCATCTAAATTGCACTGGACCAGCATTACGAGTCTCATCGATCAAGTGAACAAGTAAGTGCTCCATTACATCGAAAATGCCGAAGGAAAAATTCATTCTAATTTACATAAAATTATCGGAATTTTTTCTCCATCTTGTCAAGATCATCGTGTCTCAATGTACTTGAACAAAAATCTTTAAAAAATTTACTCAATTCAACTAATGGCTTCCAAATATTGTCGGGCAATTCCTTGAATGCAATGGGCAATAATTGTTCCATGAATATATGACAATCATGACTCTTCATGCTATGGATTTTTTCTGCTTGTGAGTCTACACAATGTCTTAAATTTGAGGAATACCCATCTAGCATTTTTAGTTGTTTAATCCACCCACATGTTGCTCTCTTCTGGTCTAACGTGAAGGTGTACTTAGCTTTTGGCTTCCCCCATTGCCCGCTTGACTTTTGCACCAATTCTAATTCATGCCACCTAGAAAGCTATGCCATATCCATCTGTGCATTTGCATTGTCTTTAGTTTTTCCTTTGATGTCCATTACTGTGTTAAAAATGTTATCAAACACATTTTTTTCAATATGCATGACATCCAGGTTATGATGAATTTGAAACATCTTTCCAATATGGTAATTCCAAAAATATACTTTGTTTTGTCCAGTTGTGCGTCGTACCATACCCAGGCAACTTATCCATATGCGGCTGATCAGTAATTTTCAGTAACCATTGTACAAGTTTAGCCATTTCATGACCATCAACTTTCGGTGGTGCCGTGTTGAACTCAATCTTATTTTTCTTGAAATTCGATTTGTTCCTTCGAAAAAGATGATTCATTTCAAAAAATTGTCGATGACGGCCTTCCATGTTTCAATGTTTCAATTTTTGCTTCCATGTTTCAATGTTATGTCCTTACTGTAACTCATACAACACGGACATGCTAATTTGCCAGCAATCATCCAACCAAATAGCATCCCATATGCCGAAAAATCATTAATTGTCCAAATCAACACAGCTCTCAGCATAATGTTTTTTTTGTTGATGCATCGTACGCCTTAACACCCACATCCCAAAGTTCTTTCAACTCATCAATAAGTGGTTGCAAATACACATCAATGTTGGTTTTTGGGTTTTTTGGCCCGGGAATTATGCATGTCAAAAACATGTAGGGCATTGACATACACATCTCAGGTCGTAAATTATACAATGTTACAATTATCGGCCAACATGAATAAGACAATGCTGATTGAGAATAAGGTGTGAATCCATCAGAATACAAAGCAAGCCTAACATTTCTAGGTTCAGTAGCGAAATCAAGATAAACTTCATAAAAATTTTTCATGAATTCCCATCAACTGGGTGACACGTAACCCATTCCGGTCGGCGATGTTCTACATGCCATCTCATGTATAGTGCTGAACTCAAAGATGCATACAAACGTTTTAATCGTGGGATTAGTGGTAGGTAATGCATTCACTTAACGGGAATGTGTTTACGTCGACCTTGACTTCTGGCAAGAATTTCTCGATATCTAGGGGCATTACAGAGTTTACACTCCGTCGCGGTAGAATCATTTTTATAATACAACATGCATCCATTTACACAACAATCAATTTTATAGCTAACCAAACCCAATCTTTTTACAAGTTTCTACGCCTCATAAAAGTTTGTTGGAAGGTCATGTGGGGTAGGCATTAGTTCAGACATTAACTGTATGATTTCATCAATGCCGTCTCGCACAATACTGTAGTCAGTTTTGATACTCATTAACCTTGCCGCAACAGATAAAGGCGAGTGATCCTCGCACCCAAGCCAAAGTGGTTTGTTAAATTCACTTAAAAGATCAAAGAATTTTTGAGTTTCTGCATTTGGCGCCTCTTCCATAATAGGTTGCCCATCGTTATTCCCCGTACCAGCCATATCATCTACAACAATATATTCACTAGCGCCATCGAAGCACATCTCTGCATATCTTTGTAGGGGATTATTGTCAAGATTAGTGGATGTACTTGGTTGACCGAACGATGTATTAACTTGAATGGGTCCTACCTCACCATGATCTACCCAAAACCAATAATTTGTTTTAAAACCGAAATAGAGAAAATGTTCCCTAACTTTAAACGGTTCTAGAACAACCCACTTTTTAACGCATTTTGCACATGGACATCAAATCATTTGAAACTTTATAAACTCTACGCAACCTTTAGCATGTTCTATAAATTCATCAACTCCATCAATAAACGAGTTTGAAAGCCCCGATGAATTAGCCTCAATCCTTCTATACATCGACATCCTATGCGAGGGTATTTCCATCTACACATTACAGATTTACTAATTATTATACCGCTGTTTATACTTAATTACTATATCATCTAACTTTTCATTGTTACAAATTCTACATTTTATAGAAATTCAAACACAAGCATCATATTACAAATGTATACAAACATTTCACATCAACCAAAATATACATGATTATATATTATTTACTAATTATATATTGTCATAAAATACATACCACACCCTTATCTCGCCACAACATGCAAGCAAGTATAAACCACAGCAAACAATGGGAAGGCTCCGCCCCTTCCTCCAATTCCCATCCACCATCTCCACATCTCATACTACCCTAATAACTACAAACTAACTAATAACATATATATATATATATATACACACACACATCTAATTATAACTATGCAAAGCCAAGCAATGGCTCATATTAGCAAAGGTTAGTCATACTTACCTTTTCGATGTTTATACCAAAGTTAGAATGCTATGCAAATGAAGTAGAACAAGTGAAATACCTACAATTTCAAGACAAATAAATAAATAAATTACAATAATATTTCAATAATTTACATCAACAATTTATAAAATAATTTACACATTACAAAATAACACATATAAAACACATTTATTTACACATCCAAAAAATATACATTGAAAAATAAATAATTATCTTATCACGCATATCATCTAACACATGTAACATTTGTACATTATCAACAATCAATAAATACATGAATTTATACAATATCTAACACATAAAACATGTGAATTTATATATTAAAACACTAAAACACTTAATATGTAAAATAACCAAAAATAAACTATAAACCCAAAAACTAAACCAGTAGAAAATGTTAACGGGACGGCGGCGGCAGGGGTGAGGGGGTGGGGGCGGGTTTGAAATTTGAGAGAAAGAAAGAAAATGGAAGAGAAAGGAGAGGAGAAGAGTTTAGGCATTAAAAAGGGAGGGGGGGACAGGGGGAAAATTTTTTAAAAAAAACCTGGGAAAATTTCCCCCGGAAGTTTTTGGGGAAAAAAGAATTTAAAAAAAACCGGGGGAATATTTCCCTCGATTTTCCCATGGTTTTTTTAAAAATAAAAATTCATATTCCCCGAGTTGATTAGACATTATAAATTAAATGGGTAATCCCATTAACTTGATATATCAAAAGGGAAACATAACAGCTAGCTTACTCTATGAAAAATATTCTTCCCTATAAATATATATTTGATATGATAAACGGTACAACAGTGTCGTTGTGTTGGTGACAAAGGCACGAGCACGGAATAAACAAGAATGACTTGAGTATGCCTTTTTTTTCTCCTTCAAATTACAATTTCTCTTTAATTTTTATTTCTTCCTTATTTTCCTTAATAACTAAATCCCAATAACAACAACAACAATAATAATAATAATAATAATATAAAGTCTTGCATACAATTAGAAATAGTCTCAAAAAGTTCTCAAGGTCCAATTTTATTTTACCGAATATGTAAACCGCGAAGCTACTCGTTTAATATTATTATTATTATTTTGGTACAAGCAACTTGCTTATTGAAAAAGTGAATAAATATGTCTTATATTGAAATCTTTCTTCTGATTTAAGATTGTAATTTTCTTATCATTTTTCTTGTTTCTTTATTTCTTTCTCATAAATTGGTGTTTGGTTTCCACCCCATATATCCAATATTTAACTACACACTATATATATATTTCACTAAAAAATAATATATAAAATATGATAAAAAAAAATAAATTGTTAGGCGTATGATTTGACCCATACCAAGAATTTTCTTAAACATAATGCCAAACAAATATCTTTACCTTCCACAGTAAAAAGCTATAAAATCTTCAACGACTCTCTGAAGCTAATCAGTAACAATTTATTTTAACAGCATTTCGATCATCTACATTTACTCTTTTATCCTCTTTTTGATAAGTCCTTGACAATACGTGAGGGGTAGTACTGTCATTTCACCCACCTCAACACGACCCCTGTATTGGCACAAAATTTCTAAAACATTAACACACACCATAACTTGTGCATGGTTGTGTTTATGTGTGTGAGTATATATTGGGGGGTTCGATCATGGAAGAGGAATGGATTCAAGGAGGACCAAGGAGAGTATACGTGTGACGGCCCGAAACCATTGGCTAGTTATGGGAATATGCTATGAATACTTTTATTATAGAAAGTAAATTTTTTTTTCTAAAAGTCTTTTATTTCATAGCAAAACACCAAGTACATAATAAGAGTCCTAAATACATGATACAATTACAAAGACTCATCTATGACTTCTCCTAGCCAAAAGCTTCAAATCATCCCTCGCTATCCTCCTCCTTGATACCTTCGTTCTCATGTCGGGCTAAAACATTAAATATTAACAACGTCAACAATCACGTTGAGTAGCAATTTCACTTAACACATAAGGTGCGCGTGTGTGACTTGGGCATGCATATGTTCACATACTTGCATCAATATAAACCATATAAAATTTCAGATTCATAAGAATCATAAATTGCACACTTTTCTACCATTTTCCACCTCGACGGGCGGCTACCTTATCTCGCCGTGCCGTAATTCAATTCCAACCAATACTCCCACCCAACCAAACACTCCAGTGGTCATATCCCGGGCATATGCCGAATTTCCTACGACCCACTTCAGTACATGGAACACTCCGTCCATGCAAGGTGGGATTAGGCAACGATGGATGGCGAGAATGTTTAAGACCGGCAAGCCCGTTGCCGCCCGGCCGAACTCAGCCCCATCCACCCCTAACACTTTGGGCCCTTAATCACACAATTTTCACACAATATAAACTGTTTTTCAGCATACTATTGCATAATTTCAGCATAAATCACCAAATTTCCAGCATAGAAACCATAGCTCGGCAGACTGCGACAGCAGATTTCCGGCTTGCAAAATTCGGAAATTTCAGCTTGTAATATACTGAGATTACAAGCTACAATTTCCAGTTTTGTAAACTAGGTTTTCAGCTTTGTAAAATTCGAATTTTCAGCCTTGAAAATTGGATTTTTCGGCTTTGAACAGTAATTCCAGTTTTGAAAGTAGAATTTCCAGTTTTGAAAACAACTATAATTTTTAGCTTTAAACACTGAAATTTCGAATTTTAACACATAAATCAAGCCCTAAACACATAGAAAAACCTTAAACAAGCATAAACCCTAATTTTTAGCAACATAAATCCAGCAGAAACGTTAAAATTTCAAGCACAATTGTTCATGAACATACAACATGCATTTAGCTAAATTGTCGTGAAATCCTTTCGGACTAAGATAGTAACCAACTTGTGGTTACATCCCATGTCCTAATAGGAGAATAATAAGTTAACACTATAAGAAAACTAGCTCATGTATTAAGAGAAATCACTACCTTGTATCAAATATGAAGTATTCACTTCTTTAAGGTATAATATCTATGAATTAAAGTAGAACCTTTACTTATGATATTAAGTAAGGTCCCTATTTTAATTAAATATTCTTCTACCTTTTTCAAGAGGCTTTTATGGGGTTATAAGTATGTAAAATGAAGGGTTTATGTATATATATATATGTGGGTAGAAGATTTACTATAAATATGAAGTGTTTTGTGTGTTTAGGGTAAGGTGAGTGTGAGTGGGGTGTTTTAGGCGAGATTTTGTGTGTGTGGATGTGTTTGTGTGTGTTATGTGATGAAAAATGAAGTGATAAATCCCCAATTTATCCCCTATTTATAGTAGTTGTGCTTAAGAAATAAGATTATTAAATAATTAAGTCATTTTCTAATTATTGTTATCTTTCCACCTAAGGTTACAACTAAGGGTTATAATAAATGAAATCTTCCAACTCAATGCCCAACTCAATACCTAATTACAGCTTAAGTGTGAGTCTAAATGCACACTTCATAATCTAGTTTAATCTAAGCCTTACATGTATAAACATATCTAGAAGAATTCTTTCATATGTGAATATTCATTTAATGCAAGGAGAATTGGGGAGCAAGTAATAATATACACCATATATTTATATTATACATATATATACATAAAATTTCGTTCACCCCCTCCTCTTTTTATATTTTTAAGATATTTTTACACAAAATATAAATTTTCCAATGTTTATGATGAAAAATGCCTAAAGAAATGAAAATATAATCTTATACCTTTATGTATATGAATTTTCTTTAAAATATATACATATAAAGTGTAAGATATTTATATATATATAAATCATAGTCTTATGACCTAGTATTTAAAAATAATTTTCAAAATAATTATTATAGTGTGAAATGACACATTTTAGTGAAAATGGCAATATCAAGAAAAATAATATAACCCTTATTTATATAACTATATAAATTCGTGTATATGCCTATATACATGTATATATGTGTGTGTGTTTGAATTTTATGCATTTTATAATTACTAAATGAAGTAAAAAATAATTCCAATAATTATGCGTTTTGTAAATAAAAATAGGTATATATTGCAAAGTATATATTGCAATAGAAATTAATCATATAACATTTAAATAATACATATTTAAGCATCAATTAGTATATATATATATATATATATCTACATCATCTAAAATACAAAAATGACCTAGGATATATACATATTTTTGAAAATATACAAATTTATTTATATATAATTCAACATATAAAAATACTATGACTTTATTACAAATAATTCCTATCATTATAATTTTGAAAAATGTATGTATAAAATTATATATGTATATATTGATTTATATGAATATACGTCGAATCAAATGGGTGGTATGCAAACATAATAGTTATTGCACATTTCCCATATAAGATAATAAAACATTAATTTAATCACATAGTTCACATATAAACTAATAATCACATAAAAACTAAATAATTTAATCATATGATTAACTTTTAAAATACCTAGAAATACCGGGTCATTACAATACGTCTACTAGATTGATCATCTAATTGAGCACCATGGCCATCCATGACATTCTGTTACATGCACTGCCCAATTCAAGCAAACAATTCATTGAACCATTTTTGAATTCCCTCGAATAACCAACATTCATTAACACATCCTCGTTTATTTTCTTCTAAGTCGAGCTGATCAGATTTTTGGTGAAAAGCATGAGATTCCTCCTCTTTGAATTTGAGGATTCACTTGTTAATGCTTGACTAATTTCTCTTTCCTTTGATCTGGTCGTGCTGCAAAAACAATATTTAAAAATTTCACCCGATTTTCCCATGGTTATTTATTAAAAAAGTATTTAAAAATAAACCCGGGGAAATTTCCCCCGGTTTATATGTAAAAAATTCGAGAAAAAAAGCTGGGGGAAAAGTTCCCCCGGAATCCCCCCGGAGTTTAACAAAAAAAATTCAAAAAACTTTTCCCTGGATTTCCCCCTGTTTTTTATTTAAAAAATTCAAAAAAAAAAATCGGGGAAACTTTTCCCCCAATTTTTAATTAAAAAATTCAAAAAAAATCAAGGAAAATATTCCCCCGAATTTTCCCCGATTTTTAATTAAAAAAATCGGAGGAAATCTTCTCCCAAATTTTTTTCAATTTTTTATTTAAAAAATTTTTAAAAAAAAATGGGCGAAATCATCCCTCGAATTTCCCCCGATTTTATATTAAAAACAACTGGGGGAAAATTTTCCTTTCGAGTTCCCCCGGTTCAAATAAAATTTTAAAAAAAATTGAAAAACCATTTCCGGCAAAATTCCGGCGGATTTTTCCTCCGGATATTACTTTTCACCTTGCTCGCCAGAATTCCCCCGATTTGATTCCGGCGGAATATTCCCTCAGAATAGTTCCGCCGGAATCCGGCGTTTTTCCTATAGTGTTGCTAAACTTAGCCAACATTTGTAGGAATAGTATTAGAAGAAGATACATATATTATCATCCTATTAAGTTAGACTAACACATAATCCAATTTAGGAGAACACTTAAGCCCAAGTAGAGTAACAACTAAGCTCTTGAGTTTGATGAATACATTAATTACAATACCAAGGTGTAAAGAAAACATTAATTATAAATTGACCTTAATAATAAATAATTCTATTTCATAAACTAAATCCTATAAATAGAAGAGCTTGTCTTCCATTTTTTTCCACACAAGACAAACACACACCACTCAAAGACAAACCTCATGGACACACCACACACAAGACAAACACACACCACACACAATACAAACACACACCTCACGGGCACCCCACACACAAGACAAACAAACACCACACACAACACAAACACACACACTTCACGTCACACATACACAATTCTCTACACACACACACGGTGCACATATACACACACACATATATATATAGTATTCCCTCATAAACGCGCACACACACACACACACATATATATAAATATCAAGAAGGCTAGTTTAAGGTAGGAATTTTGCTTAATTACATAAGTTTAGTTGTTCTATACTTTTACATACTTAAGTGTTATTATGCTAGAATAAGTCTAGGAATCATTTTTCACTACAAGTTAGATGCATGCATGTTTAAAGTACTCCTTAATTGTATTTATATGCTCATGCCTTCTTATGTCCAATATATGCTCTCCTAAAGCATGAAATCATGATCTTTATGTGCAAATATGCTTCTGTGACAATCTTTATTTGTGCATGCTAGGCCCAAATGCGTTTTTGGTGTGGATGGGGCTCGAGTTCGGCCAGGCAGCAGTGGGTTTGCCGATCTCAAAACAATTCTCGCCATCCATGTCCTAATCCCATCTTACATGGACGGAGTGTTTCATGTATTGGTTGTGGGTCGTAGGAAATTGGCATAATCTCGAGATATGACCACCGATGTGAACGGATGGAATTGGTATGAATGGATGGAATATTGGGATCAACGATGTGAACGGTTGGTATATTATGATATGGAAAATATAAGGAAATTATGATCATGATAGTGAGATCCAAAGGTAAAGTATTATGCAAAATATTATATGGCTATGTATACATTTTACACACACACACTTATGTGATTAAGTGAAATTTCTACTCAACCGTCGCATTGATTCGTCTTTATGTGACTATTTTTAGAAAAAAATGAGATAGCGGATCAGAGTGGCGCAGCGGAAGCGTTTGCAGACCTTTTACACAATAAAGTTACTTTTGTATTCTTTTTTAAAATTGTAACTCTTGTATTTTACAAATTTTATGTGAAAATTATTATTTATTTATAAAGGAATTACCGGGTCGTTACAATTCGGGTCCTTACATGATTCATGCAAAATTTATATGAAAACATGTTGAAATTCTATAAAAATATGTGACATACATGACATTTATATGTGCATGTCGGGCCCCAAAGTGCTTGGGGTGGATGCAGTTGGGTTCGGCCGGGCGGCATCGGGCTTGTCGGTCTTAAGTTTGTTCTCGATCCTCCATCATTGCTTAATCCCTCCTTGCATAGACGAGTGTAACGACCTGGTAATTCCTTTATAAATAAAAAAATAATTTTCACATAAAATTTGTAAAATACAAGAGTTACAATTTTCAAAAGAATACAAAAGTAACTTTGTTGTGTAAAAGGCTTCCAAACGCTTCCACTACGCCACTCTAATCTGCTATCTCATTTCTGTCTAAAAATATTCACGTAAAGAAGAATCAACACGACGATTGAGTGAAATTTCACTTAATCACATAAGGTGCTCGTGTGTGTAATATATGCACATAATCACATAATACTTTACCTTTGGATCACGCTATCGTGATCATAATTTTCTTATATCTCCCATATCATAATATACCAACCGTTTACATCGTTGATCCCAATATTCCATCCATTCACACCAATTCCATCCATTCACATCGGTGGTCATATCTCAAGACTATGCCAATTTCCTACAACCCACAACCAATACGTAGAACACTCCGTCCATGCAAGATGGGATTAGGACATGGATGGCGAGAACTGTTTTAAGACCGGCAAGCCCGTTGCCGCCCGATCGAACTCTAGCCCCATCCATTCCGAAGCACAAATGGGCCAAACATGCACAAATAAAGTTTTTTATATTTTTTCACATAATTAAACATAAGGAACATAATTCCATACTTATAGAAAAGCACACTAAGAGCATATTTTGTAATAATAAACACACATGTTTTTATATTAGTTCTATGATCATAAGATATGAATATAACTAGAAACATACTTTCTAATAACTTGTAGTAGCATAATGAAGCATAATATCATGATAGTAAAATGATAAATATCATGATAGTAGCAATAATGAAGCATAATATCATGATAGTAGCATAATGAAGCATAATATCATGATAGCAGAAGACAGTAACTTATGTAATTAAGGAAATTCCTACCTTAAAACTTGCCTTCTTGATATCTACATATATGTGTTGTGTGTGTGTATAACCGTGTGCGTGTGTAGAGAATAGTGAAGTGAGTGTGTTTATGTTGTGTGATGGAAATGAAGACACCCGCCTCCTATTTATAGTTGTTGGCCAAGAAACAAGATTATTTTATTAGGTCTTATCTTGTTAATTAATGTGATCTTCCAACTAGGCTTATCATTAATTATGTTCACACCTAATTATGGTTGTAATTTACACAAGTGTTACCCTAAATAATATGAGTTGTACCCTAAGTTATATTATGTGTTAGCCTAATTTAACATGATGCTAGCAAGTGTCTTTCTTTTAAGGTTAACTCTACAAATATTACCTAAATTTAGTAAGATTTATACAAGTGTCTACAATCTTGATTTTTCTAGTAGCTTGGGTGTATAATTTTATTAATTAAAGGTAGTGACATTTTGGACATGTGTATTATAATCATCCTATTACATGTGTATATATATATATTTATGTTTTTAATTTTGAAATATATATTTTGATATTGTTAAAATATGTAATATATAGTTATATAGTAGTATAATTTCGAAAAAAATCATAATTAGATATTTACGTGTGTAAACTATCGATATATTTATGTAAATATTGATTTAGAGTATTATGCTATAAATATTTTCGAAATATAAGTATATGTATATATCCATGTATGTTAATGTGCATGAAAATATTTCCTATAAATTATACACAAGTTATATATGCACATATATATATATATGTACATAAGTAGAATCAAATGGTTAGTATGAAAACATAGTAGTTATTGCACATTTCACCTATAAAATAATAAAACACTAAACAATTTAATCACATAGTTCACATACGAAATAATAATCACATAAAACACTAGATAATTTAATCATATAATTAACTTTTAAAATACCAAGAAATACCGGGTCATTACACGGAGCATCTATGTATTGAAGTGGATCGTAGGATAATCGGCATAGGCCCGGGATATGACCACCGGAGTGATTGGTTAGGAATTGGAGTGTTTGGTTGGAAATATCGGCACGAAGTAATAAGGTAGCTGTCCGTCGAGATGGAAGAAATAAACGTGAAATTATGTGATTATATGTTCGAAAATTTATGTGGCAATATGCACAAACCTCACACGCGCACCTCATGTTATATGAAAAGTTTCTACTCAACATGTTTGTTGATAATGTATTTATATAATGTTTTAGCTAAAAACGAGGTGAAGTTTACCAGCGAGGAAAATGCAACGGAGCAGTTCGAGGCTTTTAGTTAATTTCAGTGTAGTCAAGTCATGGAAGTACCAATATGCAATATATGTATTAAGTGACTTCTTGTAAAAAAATTTGGGGTTTACTTAATAAAAGCGTTTGTTGTGTATACTTTCGAGTTAAAGTTGGTCATTTTATTAATATAGTGTAATTATGTTCTCATGATCTTAGCTAGAAGTCTCGGGTCGTCACACTTTTGGTCTGTTTCCAAGTGTATAATGCTCAAAATTTGTTTATTTTGTGTTTATTTTTATCACTTTAAACTTTAACTAATCAACATGGATGGATTTAGTTGGAACTTTTATCCATAAACTACTTTATCGTGATCTTTTACCCAATTAAAACGTTAAACATGGTTAAATTGGTCTCAATTCATGTTTCAACAACGTTGATAGCTCTTAAATTAATTGTTTTAGGCGATTTAAAAGTTTATAATGCTCAAATTATGTTCAACTCGTGTTTACTTTGATCATTTGAAGCTTTAACTACTTAAAAAATATGGATTGGTTGTGAAATTTCATACATTAACTCCTTTACCACACTCTTTTAGCATAAAAAACGGTTAAATTGGGCTAGATTGGTATGAATTTACGCTTAAACAATGTTAATCATATCTTAAAGTGATTGGTTTGATCTGTTAGCGAGTATATAATGTGCAAAAAAATTTACCTCATGTTTATTTTCATCATTTTATGCTTTAGCTACCCCAAACTTATAGATTTAGTAAGAAATTTTTTTCATGAACTATTTTATCATGATCTTTTACCTAAATAAAACGTTAAACAAGTCTAGATTGGTCTCAATTCATGTTTAAACAACATTGATTTGTTCTTAAATTTGTTGTTTTAGTTTGTTTACAAGTTTATAATGCTCAAATTGGGTTAACTCATGTTTATTTTCATCATCTGAAGTTTATTTCATTCATTGACTCCTTTACCACACTCCTTCAACTCAGACAACCGTTAAACAAGGCCAAATTGGTCTTAGTTCACGTTTAACCAACGTTACTTAGGTGTTAAATAGGTTGGCATAGTTTGTTTGCATGTCTATAATGCTCAAAGTTGGTTTAACTCGTTTTTATTTTCATCATTTTAGACTTTAACTACTCAAAGCTGATGTATTTAGTCTGAGATTTTGTTTGATAAACACTTTATCATGCTTTTCTACCCAAAAAAAAACATAATGTTAAACAAGGGTACATTATTCTCGATTCAGGTTTAACCAACAATAATGAGGTCTTAAAGTGATTGTCTTCAGTCTGTTTGAAAGTTTATAATGCTCAAATTAAGTTCAACCCGTGTTTATTTTCATCATTTTAAGTTCTAAATACTCAAAACTGATGTCTTCAGTGTGAAATTCTATTGATTAACTCCTTTACCACACTCTTTTAGGCAAAAACCTGCTAATTGAGGATTGTTTGGTCTCAATTCATGCTTAAACAATGTTAATCATGCCTTAAAGTGATTGTTTTGGTATGTTTGCAAGTGTATAATGCTCAAAATTTGATTGTCTCATGTTTATTTTCATCATTTTAAGCTTTAACTACTCGAAACTGATAGATTTAGTTGGAAATTTCATTCGTAAACTACTTTATCATGATCTTTTAGCCATTTAAAACATTAAATAGGGCTAGATTTGTGACACCCCCCTCTCTAAGATCATCCTATACGAGTAGGGCTACTTAACGGTCTTGCTGATTACCAATTTGTTTTTTTTGAATCGGTACGCAATACTTGCAACTTATTCAGTACTGCCCAATAACAAAATCAAGATAAAATAAACACGCAATTAACTTACATAGAGTTGTAAGGTATAACTATCCACGCACAACACTTTAACTACTGAATTTCCATTTCCTATTAAATAAGCTAGTTTGCTATATAGGATAAAGGACTTTATGCTAATGATTGGTAATTCTCCAATCGCCTTAACCGAGTCTTCTCAACCTATTTTTCTGAAACTGAGGCAATGAACGGAAAGAACTTGGGGTGGTAAGTCCAAATGACTTAGTGAGGCAGGAAATATGCATACAGATATATGAACTGAAAATAAAAGTCATAAATCCAATAAAATAATGAATCATAAAAAATACGTTGTAGCATGAAGCACATATATACAAACTAACAAGACAGATAGTGAGCCATGAATGGAATCTCCAACCTTCTGACTACCCAAAATAGATAAACATAACAGAAACCCTTATGCCCCTCTCATCAAGGAGCGACCTCGATATTAAACTGAATGAAAATGTATTACGTGTTCGTACAATACATCGCTCCAATCTCTACTTACAGTCATCCTCTGGTTGTCCGTAGAAATTGGTTTGCTGAATGGTATCGTATAAAAGGTTCCATCGACTGTCCGTTCCGCCCAATAAAATTCCTCTTATAAGTACCTAGGCCCACCTTCCCAAAGGCTTCCCCAAGGGTAAACAAATATAACGGAACAAATATGGCTCACAAATTGCTGATAAAATAATAGCTTGTTTTCAACACTAAGGATACATAAAACATATTTAAAACATGATATCCCAAGGGTGTCAATAAATCATTTTTGAAACAAATATAACTAACAATATCAAAATGAAATACTTTTCGGGTATAACTTGACTTATAGTCCGAAAAAATACTTTGTCGAAACGTAGAGAGTAAGATATAATTCCTAAAAGATTCGGATAACATAAATTAGACAGGGTAGGCCATACAAATATATTTAGTACATATAATTCAATGCCCCAGCAAGAAATAGACAAAGCACTAACCTTAAGAGCTTATTGTCTCACCAAGTTTATGAATTAGGTTGACTGACAATCTTGGTAATCTCCTAGAATCCACATCAATAGCTAAAGTTAGGGTATTATGCCGTAACTAGTAATCGTTGTTTAAGGGATAACATAACTACTTTAAGAAGAATACTATCCATAGATGCACAATGAACAATATCTACACATGCGTTCATATTCATAGCAGTCAAAATAACTTTAACTACATATATGTATATAGTTACGAAGAATAATCCTAATCTTTTAATTATATAAGTATGTACATAGGTGTATAAATAATCCTCAAGTTACTATATTTAAGCATATAAGTTGCAAAACATGTATAGGCAAAACATGTAAGATAGCCTAGAGCACATATACAAATGTATATAAAGATATAAATTAACTATTTTCATTCTCTAAGTAACACAATAGTTGAATAGTCATAATTCTACAACATGATGAACTAACTTATACCTAGTATCCACTTTAAGGAAAATACTGCACATATTCTCACATAATTTCACATAAAGAATATAAAGAACATATATACTTTAAAACATAAAAGCATACCATACTTTGGAATAATAACTAAGCATGCTTTATTCCTAATTTTATGAACATAGAGCATAATTAAAACTGAAAACATGTTTTCTAGCAACTTGTGGTAACATAATAGATAATTCAAGAGAATGCCATTCAAAAAATAGCATGTAACATAAGACTTATGTCTAAGTTAATCATGAAATAATAATTTATGAAAATCACTTCAAAAATAGACAAGCTACTAAACCAAGAGCATTGAAGCATGCTTGGCAAAAACTTTTACTCATGAGCACTGAAGCATGCTTTTAGCAAGAACTTTTACTCAGGAGTATGGAAGCATGCCTAAGCAAGAACTTTTACTCAAGGTGAACGTAAATAAGACTCCTACTTATGGGTTTAAGCAAGGTTTCTACCTTTTCAAGAGTGTTTGAGGGAAATAAGGGAGTATATAGAAGGCTTATACGTATATATGTATGAAAAAAGAAGAGTTCATTGATATATATATATATGGGGAAGATATACTATAAATAGAGAGTGTTTTGTGTGTTGAGAGTGAAGTGAGTGTGGGTGTGTGTTTTTAGGCGGGATTTTTGTGTGTAGGAAAATGAAGACAATGGCGCCTTTCTATAGAGTTTAGGGCCAAAAATAGGAATTTTATATTATAAGGTCAATTTATAATAAATGCATAGAATATAAGATAAGATAGGATAAGATAAGATAGGATAAGATATTTGTAGTTATCCAATTTGTTATAGTTATCAAGAATCTTATCAAGATCTTAGCATTTAAGAATATTTATTAGGAAAAAATGACATTTTTGGATGAGTACACTACAAGAAATTTAATTTTGGTTAACGACAGAAATTGTTACAAAAAGTCTTGTATTCGTCACAAATATTTTTCATAACGAAAATATTTCGTTACCATTTTCATCCTGTAAAGCCCGACACTAAAAGTTTGCATGACGAACTTTCCATTTCGTTATCAATGTATTGGTAAGGAACTTGCTTTGTTACAAATTCATAAGCATTTGTAACAAAATTTTCTCACAAAAGGTAGTAAGGTTCGTTACAAAATGAGAAGGTTTGTTACGAGAAACCTGCAATGATTCATTACAAATACTTAAGGTGATAATAAGTGTCCTCACCAATTTTTACATATTTTGATTTATCTTTACAATAACATTTCTTACAAATACTAAATGTAACAAGTAATGTCTGTACAAGGATTGTTTTTTTTTTTTGTGAAGAATTTATATTGTAATAAATGTTTTAGTTATTTCTAAAGGTTTCTAAACCTCTTTTGAAAGGTAAAATTAATTTTGTTCACACTATTTCAAGAGCATTTGTGAATTAAGGATATTGTCACATACATAAGTAGTATAAAAAAACATTTGGAAAACAATTACCATGCATAATAAGATCAAAGATATAATCTGTTTTCACAAAAGAATATTACATATGAATTCTAATATACTAGCTCCAAAAGAGACAAAAAATAGGGACAAGTTTCAACCAAAGTCATCAAAAAGTACTTGATTTGCTCACAATATATGCGAATTTTAGAACATAATATTCCACTAATCTTTTATGTTGATCAATTACTGCCAAAACCTGCAAAAGAAACATGACAAGAATGTGAAAGTAGGAATAAGGAAGAGATAGAAACTAGTAAGTAATAAGTATTTCAATGGTCATCACATATATATATATATATAATGACTTTCAATTCGTTTCAAACTTATTAATTAAATGCATCTGAGTCTGTGATAAAGAGCTTCTCCACACTGAACACTAGCATAATATAACAAAAATGACAAAAAAAGAAAATACTTCTTCAAAAATAAATTACAGACCTATACAAACGTTTATGCACAAATTCCCCATCTTTTTTCTTGACTTGGTCATCTCCTGCTCCATAATGGTGTGGAGGCCATTAGAATATTGTACGTATGTATTAAGATTTCAAGACAAACAAACAAATTGGAAAAAGGACTATATACGTAACTAAACTAATTTATAAAAACATTACTGCTACCCCCAAGCATCACAACTTTTTAATACTAATTTGATAACAAAACTGAATTTTAGTTTTACAAGAAATCACAGAATATGAGTGTCTAACTTGTCAATTCTCAAAATACAACCAACATATAGTTTGCATAATTGTCAAAATTTCAACATGTTTCAAACAAAAAATTTCAACAATTTCAGCGATCAAGACTTTCTTGATATTAACAATTTCATGCATTCTTTTCCTTTCCTAACAAAAATAATGAAATCATTCGCTCAATCAACCAAAACACCATTTTCTCCAATAAAGCATAATCTAATTGAAATATAAGTGGGAGGTTTTACTCACAAGGATTATCTGGATTGTTTTGTTACATAATAGTCGACCACATTTCCTCCAACTTCTTTTGTCCTTCTCTTAGATTTGCTAGCTCCTCATCATGACTTTGGATTCATGTTCGTTGATTTTCAATCATCTCATTTTGGAAATTAAGACGAGAGTTAGCGTTTTGTAATTCATCTTTAGTATTACACAACTTTTCTTTAAGTGCCTCAACTTGGTAAGACTCAAGTGTTAACTTCTTAGCACATTTAGTAGGCACAAACTCCATATCCTAAGCCCTTTTCATATCCGTTGCGTTTACCAAGTGCTTCTTGTACAATTTCCTCCTCAAAAATTTGACGTTCTCCATTTTCATTTGTTTGATATTTTAAGCTCTCTATTATAGCCTGTCATTTGTTCATGAAGTCAAGTTAATAAAACAATTTTGAACATGATATAGAAGCCTATGACTTTGCATCTTTATATAATTAACCATACATGCTTCTCAGCAGCCTTCCTATTTACAAAAGCACCATTTTTCATGTGTGTTTGCAAGGTTGATCACATAGCTTTGACTCTCCTTTAAAGTTGCAAAAGGAGAACAATAGTAGTGGAAAAGAAGTAAAATCAAGAAAAACTATACATTATGGTCAATTTTGAACTAAAATCAATATATTACCATTTCCAACAGCCATGTATGAAATAATTTTGAACCTGATGTGTGAGTATACGGTAAGTGCGCCCTATTCTCAGCATTGACTTTGGATCTTGACTGTATTTGTGACACCCCCCTCGCTAGGATCTTCCTATATGAGTAGGGCTCACTCAATGGTCTTGCTGAGTACTTATTTTTTTTCAATCAATACTTTGAGTGGTACTCGATACTTGCATACTTATTTTGCCCAATAACAAAAATTGAGATAAAACAAACATGCAATTGACATACATAGAATTATATGGTAATAATCTATCCAAATACAACACTTTAAATAGTGAGCTTCTATTTTCCATTAAACTAGCGAATCTTTTATACAGAATAAAGGACTATATACTAATGACTTGTAATGCACCGATCGCCTTAACCGAGCTCCTCAACCTCTTTTCTTTGGGAACTAAGGCAATGAACAGAAGAATCTGCGGTGGTAAGTCCAAATGACTTAGTGAGGCTGGAAATATACATATAGATATATATGCAAAAATAATATTCATAAAACTAATAAAGTAACGAATCACGAAAAAGTGTATTGAAGTATGAAGCGAGTACATACAAACTTGAACAAGACGGATAGTGAGCCATGAACGGAATCTCCAACCTTATGACTACCCAAAATAGATAAACATAACAGAAACCCTTATGCCTCCCTTGTCAAGGAGCGACCTCGACATTAAACTGAATGGAGATGTATCACGCATCTGTGCAATACATCGCTCCAAGTCTCTACTACAGTCATCCTCCGGAATGGTATCATATAAAAGGTTCCATCGACGGTCCATTCCGCCTGATAGAGTCCTCTTATAAGTACCTGGGCCCAACTTCCCAAGAGTGTCCCCAAGGGTAAACAGATATAACAGAGCATATATGGCACACAAACTGTTGATAAAGTAATAACTTGTTTTTACACCCAGGGATACATAAAAATATAATTAAAATATGATATCCCAAAGGTGTAAAAAAATCATTTCGGGACAGATATAATTGACAATATCAGAAATGCAATATTTTTTGATATAACTTGACTTATAGTTTGAAGAAATATTTTGTTGAAACGCGAGGAGCAAGATATAATTTCAGAAAGATCGGATAACATAAATACGACAGGGTAGGCTATACAAATAATAATATTTATAGCGTATAGTTAACTGCCCTAGCAAGGAATATAAAAGGCACTCACCTTAAGAGCTTATTGTCTCACCAAGTTTATGAATTAGGTTGAATATGTCATCTTGGTAATCTCCTAGAATTTGCATCAATAGCTAAAGTTAGGGTACTACGCCATAACTAGTAATCGTAGTTTAGGGGACAACATAACTACTTTAAGAAGAATACTATGCATAGATGCACAAGTAACAATATCTACATATGCGTACATATTCATAGGTTTCAAAATAACTTTAACTTCATATATGTATATAGTTGATGAAGAACGATCTTAATCTTTTAATTATATAAGTATATACATAGGTGTATGAATAATCCTCAAGTTACTATATTTAAGCATATAAGTTGGTTTTACATGTATAGGCAAAACATTTATACAAGTATTACCATAGGATAGCCTAGTGCACATATACATGTGTGTATAAACATATAAATTAACTATTTACATTCTCTAGTAACACAATAGTTACATAATCATAATTCTATAACATGATGAACTAACTTACACCTAGTATCCACTTTAAGGAAAATATTGTACATATTCTCAAATAACTTCACATAAAGAACATAAAGAACATATATTCATAAAAGTATACTAAAACCATATTTTTGAAACAATGACTAAGCATGCTTTCTTCTTAATAGAGTTTAAATACAACTAAAACCATGCTTTCTAACAACTTGTAGTAAAATAATAGAGCATAATTAAAGCATCATAATACATAATATGACTTTAGGCATAATAACTCCATGCTTATCATTATTTGTTAAGCATAAAGTTATTGCCCTCAACTTGTAAAGAATGACAATTAGTCTACCATGAGAATAGCAACTAGTACTTAAATCCCTAAGTTCCTATACTCCTTATGAGATAATTCTACCTTTTCAAGAGTGATTGAGGAAATAGAGAGTGTTTTGTGTGTTGAGAGTGGAATGAGTGTGGGTGTGTGTTTTTAGGCGGGATTTTTGTGTGTGGGGGGGAAATGAAGGCAATGGCCCCTTTTTATATACTTTAGGGCAAGAAATAAGATTTTTATATTATATGGTCAATTTATAATAAATGAATAAAAGATAAGATAAGATAAGATAGGATAAGATAAGATAGGATAGGATACGATAGGATAAGATAGGATAGGATGAGGTAGGATAGGATAAGATAAGATAAGATAAGATAGGATATGATAAGATCGGATAAGATAGGATAGGATAAGATAGGATAAGATAAGATAAGATTAGATAAGATAAGATAAGATAAGATATTTTTGTAGTTATATTATTTGTTATGTTTATCAAGAATCTTATCAAGATCTTAGCATTTAAAAACATTTCTTAGGAGAAAATGACATTTTTGGATAAATATGTATATATATGATAAAACATGACCTATTATATAATATATACATATAAATTCAAAAATTGCATTTATATATAGCTATATTTTTGAAATATAAATATATTTATGCATATGACTTTATTACAAATAAATTAATAAGATGTAATTCTTGAAAACACATGTATGTACATATATATATATATATCTCAATTTGTATATGTATCAAAAATTCAATTGTTTATGTTAAACATAATTATCATATCACATAATTCTCAAACAAAACAAAGATCATATAAAACATGAAATATAATTAATTATGTATGTACATCATAAGAATCGATTTTTATATAGTTGTTAGACCTATTTGATGTGTTAAAATTGGGATGTCACGGCATTTTATGTAGCAAAAGCAAGGTGGAAAGCTTATTGAATGTTGTGAGAGAATAATGACATTTCAATCTGAAATATAATTTACTAATACCTTGAACTTTTCACTTTCAAAGTGATCATACAGGAGATGCCATTTGTAAAGTGGTATCCAATCAAATGGACTACTAACTCTTGAATCCTATCCCAATGCAACCACCGCCCTACATGATGCTGACAGTCGACCCCTCCAATGTGTATAGCTCTTTTGAACGTCTCCTCCATATACATCTTGACTAGTTTATTAGTACCCCACCCCTTGATAGAAAACCATGCCTAGGAAAAGTAAATAAGATTCAATTTGTTTCTTTATTTGAAAGACATATCTAATTAAATATAGAAACATTATGAAGTAAACCTACATCGAGTCCAGCATAGACAGGCAATTTTTGATGTTCTGGGATCTCACTCCATTAGCTCACAATCTAGTTCAAGACTATGCCTAACCACGATTCCAATTGCACTTGCAAGGTGATTAGCATATCGGCGTGGTTTTTTCAAACCTTCGGGAAACTCAATATCTAATAGTTTACCATCCTAACCACCAAAAGAATTAAAAAAAAAACATAGTTACAAGGGCATCATAGATCAAATAGATCAATAAGTACTACATAAGCATTATTACTTACATTTTCAGTGATTGCTCTCTCTATTGACTTGCCTAAGCTTGCTCCACGACCTCTTTTCTTAATTGTAACGTGTGTGTTTTTGACAATTAAAAAGAGGGGTGCAATAGTTAAATAGTGTCAAGATAAATATTGATTGAGTCATACATTAAGTTTATACACTTACTTGTTGTAAGGACCCGATCTTTCACTCATATGTTCTATTATATATGCTTAAATGTATGTGATTTATATATTATATGCATCATTTACGAAATAATAGTGTTTGCAAAATGTGGTCGTTTTATTTACAACATGCTTCGATATAGGATTATCTTCTTGTTTTGTTTAACCATCCTTCCATGCATAAAAAATTCAAGAAAAAAATAAGTATGTATATATACCTACACACGGTTATATCTATATACACACACACACACACACATTAGATTAGGAATTTTCTCTATAATTCTTATAAATGTCATTTTCACCAAAATGTGTCACTTTCACAAAATAATCTTGAAAATAATTATTAAATTACTAAGACATAATTAAGACCATATATATATATATATATATATATTGTGACGACCCGATAAACCACATTACTTTAAATTTGGAATTATGGAGTATGTTTACTATTTTATGAGAAAATCCTTTTTATTGTGAACAAATGTGCATTGCATTACGTGCATTTATTAAAAATGTGACTTGTTCTTAGTGAAATTGAAACCTACGAATTTCTCCTTAATTTTTTTTGAAAACTACCCACAAACCTAAACTATCGGTTTAATTTTATTATTGGTATAATTGTTTCCATATCATGAAATTTAATTTCCATTTTCCTCCCTAAATTCTAAATTAATAATAAAAAAAATTATTTTAGAAACTATACAATTACTAGAATTAATTATTTACTTCACAATTTCAATCCTTTTGAAATAATGTTATCAAAAATACATACATATATATATATAATCCGAAAATACCATAAATATAATATATATAATTAGTTAAATATGTTTTCTATTAGTTTAATTACTATTTATGTCACTTTCATGTAAAATGTGGTAAAAAGAGAGACTACTTGTACAATTTCACTCTTAGTATTTTACCTAACAAAGTGTGTATTAATCTTTACCATTCATATATAATTGTATATTTGGCTATCTCTCCTACCATTATATATATATATATATATGTATATTTACGAAAAATAATTTCCTAAAATCATTAAGCTTCTTAAATTAATTTTCTTATTTATAAGAATTTATAAATTTACTTTCTTTACAAATAATATTATTTTTCAAAATTATATTTTATTCCTTAATAATTAATAATTACATATCCTAGACTATTATGACTATTAGAATTTAATTTCCTCAATTTTTGAATTTTTCTCAAATTAAAGCATAAATTCCCAGTAAAATTATAAACTTCCAAATAAAAATATAAATTTTGAATTTTAATTACCATAATATATTTCCTAAAATTATAAGTAGAATTTTCGAATTTTAAAGAATTAAACCTTAATTTTCGGATTTTAATTGAAGGCAAAATATAAATTATGGATTTTAACCTATTTTAGGATATTTATGCTAGAAAAATCTTCTCTAATATACCATAAATAAATATTGTTGCATGGCTCATATTTATGCAGCTTGTGAATCATATACTAGCATGCACACCAAGTCTAAATTAGATCCCCCACTTGGAAGAAATCATTTAATGAATTCACTTAGGTGTAAAATGGCATTAATGAGGAAAATGACCTTAACAAAAATCAAAATCATTCTTCCTCTTATTAAAATAAACAAGACAAAATCCCACCTTCTTTCTCCTAGCCAAAAACCGGCCACAACACACACTTCACACACTCTTCTAAATTTTCTCCCAAAACAATCTAGTTTCTTACTCTTTTACCCCACAATTCACTACACCAAAAAGAAAGAGAAAGAAGGTAGAAACCTTGCTTAATCTCATAAGTAGATGGTTATTAGGATACCTTGATGAAGAGTTTTGCTTAGACATGCTTCAACACTCATGAGTAAAAGTTCTTGAATAAAAGCATGCTTCAATGCTTATGAGTAAAAGTTCTTGTCAAGCTTGCTCCAATACTCATGGTTTAGTAGCTTATCTATTTGATTTTAGTATGAATTTATTTGTTATGTTATGTGCTTTATGTGCAAGTGTCTTTTGAATGATGAAGTATGTGTTGGTTCTTTGGGTTCAAGAAGTTATGCTAGTTTAATTTCACTACTTGAGTCCTATTTATGTGTTATCTTGTGGTCTTGCAAGAATTATGAGAATTTTATGAAGTATTATGTGTTTTATAAAGTGCTATGTGCCAAGATGTTCATAAAATATAATATACTATACTACTAATTTTGTGTTAATATAGTATATTTGAAATTATGTTCATATTATTTGGTGAAATAATATGTTTCTAGGAAAAGTATGAGTTTTGGAAAATATATACTATTTTCACAAAAATATATTACTTAAAGTTACGAAACTACATATTTTTTTTATATTTATATATATATATATATCATATGTATATAGTTGTATAGTTGTTTAGATATATATATATATAATACGTACATATATATATAATTATGTTGAGTTAGTGATATTATATATATATATCATACGTATATAGTTGTATAGTTGTTTAGATATATATATATAATATGTACATATATATATAATTATGTTGAGTTAGTAATATTATATATATATAAATATATGATGTACGTATATGTATATAAGTATATTTGTGGGTAATTATATGGTTATTTTAGAATTATGGTTTAATTAGGTGTTTTAATCTAAATTTCTATTATGTTTAGTCCAAGTTTCTATTT
>CM047870.1:20431544-20577869 GCA_026212405.1 Petrea volubilis
CCCGCCCTACATGATGCTGACAGTCGACCCCTCCAATGTGTATAGCTCTTTTGAACGTCTCCTCCATATACATCTTGACTAGTTTATTAGTACCCCACCCCTTGATAGAAAACCGTGCCTAGGAAAAGTAAATAAGATTCAATTTGTTTCTTTATTTGAAAGACATATCTAATTAAATATAGAAACATTATGAAGTAAACCTACATCGAGTCCAGCATAGACAGGCAATTTCTGATGTTCTGGGATCTCACTCCATTAGCTCACAATCTAGTTCAAGACTATGCCTAACCACGATTCCAATTGCACTTGCAAGGTGATTAGCATATCGGCGTGGTTTTTTCAAACCTTCGGGAAACTCAATATCTAATAGTTTACCATCCTAACCACCAAAAAGAATTAAAAAAAAAACATAGTTACAAGGGCATCATAGATCAAATAGATCAATAAGTACTACATAAGCATTATTACTTACATTTTCAGTGATTGCTCTCTCTATTGACTTGCCTAAGCTTGCTCCACGGCCTCTTTTCTTAATTGTAACGTGTGTGTTTTTGACAATTAAAAAGAGGGGTGCAATAGTTAAATAGTGTCAAGATAAATATTGATTGAGTCATACATTAAGTTTATACACTTACTTGTTGTAAGGACCCGATCTTTCACTCATATGTTCTATTATATATGCTTAAATGTATGTGATTTATATATTATATGCATCATTTACGAAATAATAGTGTTTGCAAAATGTGGTCGTTTTATTTACAACATGCTTCGATATAGGATTATCTTCTTGTTTTGTTTAACCATCCTTCCATGCATAAAAAATTCAAGAAAAAAATAAGTATGTATATATACCTACACACGGTTATATCTATGTACACACACACACACACACATTAGATTAGGAATTTTCTCTATAATTCTTATAAATGTCATTTTCACCAAAATGTGTCACTTTCACAAAATAATCTTGAAAATAATTATTAAATTACTAAGACATAATTAAGACCATATATATATATATATATATATTGTGACGACCCGGTAAACCACATTACTTTAAATTTGGAATTATGGAGTATGTTTACTATTTTATGAGAAAATCCTTTTTATTGTGAACAAATGTGCATTGCATTACGTGCATTTATTAAAAATGTGACTTGTTCTTAGTGAAATTGAAACCTACGAATTTCTCCTTAATTTTTTTTGAAAACTACCCACAAACCTAAACTGTCGGTTTAATTTTATTATTGGTATAATTGTTTCCATATCATGAAATTTAATTTCCATTTTCCTCCCTAAATTCTAAATTAATAATAAAAAAATTATTTTAGAAACTATACAATTACTAGAATTAATTATTTACTTCACAATTTCAATACTTTTGAAATAATGTTATCAAAAATACATACATATATATATATATAATCCGAAAATACCATAAATATAATATATATAATTAGTTAAATATGTTTTCTATTAGTTTAATTACTATTTATGTCACTTTCATGTAAAATGTGGTAAAAAGAGAGACTACTTGTACAATTTCACTCTTAGTATTTTACCTAACAAATGTGGTCTTCCTATATCACTCCCAATATTTCAATCTTTATATGGCGTCTTATTAAAGGCTGGGTTCCTGTTGATGAGAGAATGAGGCGAAAAGGATTTCACTTAGCTTCTAAGTGTCAGTGTTGCTGTCAAGAGGAGACGATGGCGCATGTGTTCCTCCGGAGCTTGAAAGCTCAGCTGGTTTGGCAATTCTTTTCTAATATCTTTCATATTGCCTTGGTTGATTCTGATGAGATTGTTCTGGTGCTTAATTTCTGGAGAAACTCAAGAGAAATTCGTGGGGGTTTGAGTGTGAGACTTATTGTTCCTATTCTCATTCTTTGGTACTTATGGGCGGCTCGGAACAATGCGAAATATAACGGCAAAAGGGTTATCGCTAGTCAGATTGTCTTCAGGATTTGGCGACATATTCGACTCCTTATGGAATCAGGTGTCCTGAAATCGCACCTATGGCAAGGCGATGATCATGCGGCAGAGTTGTTCCAAATACAGCAGCGGCCACAGCGTACTGAGGTCCGCATGGTGACATGGATCAAACCTGAGATTTCTTGGATTAAAATTAACACAGATGGAGCCTATCGGAAGGGAGCTGCTACCGCTGGGGCAGGTGGAATTGCGAGAACACACGTGGGCACTCCACTGTTCGCCTTTTACTCATACCTTGGGGATTGTAAAAATACATACGCTGAATTATATGCAGCATATGAAGGACTGAGGCTTGCACAGGCACGCGGGTATCACCGGATTTGGCTAGAATTGGATGCGCAAGTAGTTCAGGGGCTCATTCTTACGGATCAAGGGACATCTTGGGATTTACTACATCTTGTGTGCAAAATTCGCTCTTTAAGGCGACAAATGGAGGTGAAAGTTACGCACATTTTTCGTGAAGGCAATCAAGTTGCGGATTATCTTGCTAACATGGCATGTGATTACCTTGCATCTAGAGTGATTGAACCGCCACAATTCCAAGGCAAACTTCGTGGATTAGTGAGAATGGATATGATTGGTCTTCCGTATTTTAGACACAAACTTAGGCCTTGATTTTGTTTTGTCGTCGTGTTGTATGCTTTTGGCTTTTCTTGTAATTTTCTGCCTTTGTAATGCTCCCTTTTGTTTATTAATAAAAAGGGGGGGGTCCCTATGAAAACCTCCCGGCGGGCTCGTGCAGGTCTTTTAAAAAAAAAAAAAAAAAAAAAAAAAAAAAAAAAAAAAACCTAACAAAGTGTGTATTAATCTTTACCATTCATATATAATTGTATATTTGGCTATCTCTCCTACCATTATATATATATATATATATATGTATATTTAGGAAAAATAATTTCCTAAAATCAATAAGCTTCTTAAATTAATTTTCTTATTTATAAGAATTTATAAATTTACTTTCTTTACAAATAATATTTTTTTTCAAAATTATATTTTATTCCTTAATAATTAATAATTACATATCCTAGACTATTATTACTATTAGAATTTAATTTCCTCAATTTTTGAATTTTTCTCAAATTAAAGCATAAATTCCCAGTAAAATTATAAACTTCCAAATAAAAATATAAATTTTGAATTTTAATTACCATAATATATTTCCTAAAATTATAAGTAGAATTTTCGAATTTTAAAGAATTAAACCTTTATTTTCGGATTTTAATTGAAGGCAAAATATAAATTATGGATTTTAACCTATTTTAGGATATTTATGCTAGAAAAATCTTCTCTAATATACCATAAATAAATATTGTTTCGTGGCTCATATTTATGCAGCTTGTGAATCATATACTAGCATGCACACCAAGTCTAAATTAGATCCCCCACTTGGAAGAAATCATTTAATGAATTCACTTAGGTGTAAAATGGCATTAATGAGGAAAATGACCTTAACAAAAATCAAAATCATTCTTCCTCTTATTAAAATAAACAAGACAAAATCCCACCTTCTTTCTCCTAGCCAAAAACCGGCCACAACACACACTTCACACACTCTTCTAAATTTTCTCCCAAAACAATCTAGTTTCTTACTCTTTTACCCCACAATTCACTACACCCAAAAAGAAAGAGAAAGAAGGTAGAAACCTTGCTTAATCTCATAAGTAGATGGTTATTAGGATACCTTGATGAAGAGTTTTGCTTACACATGCTTCAACACTCATGAGTAAAAGTTCTTGAATAAAAGCATGCTTCAATGCTTATGAGTAAAAGTTCTTGTCAAGCTTGCTCCAATACTCATGGTTTAGTAGCTTATCTATTTGATTTTAGTATGAATTTATTTGTTATGTTATGTGCTTTATGTGCAAGTTGTCTTTTGAATGATGAAGTATGTGTTGGTTCTTTGGGTTCAAGAAGTTATGCTAGTTAATTTCACTACTTGAGTCCTATTTATGTGTTATCTTGTGGTCTTGCAAGAATTATGAGAATTTTATGAAGTATTATGTGTTTTATAAAAGTGCTATGTGCCAAGATGTTCATAAAATATAATATACTATACTACTAATTTTGTGTTAATATAGTATATTTGAAATTATGTTCATATTATTTGGTGAAATAATATGTTTCTAGGAAAAGTATGAGTTTTGGAAAATATATACTATTTTCACAAAAATATATTACTTAAAGTTACGAAACTACATATTTTTTTTATATTTATATATATATATATATATATCATATGTATATAGTTGTATAGTTGTTTAGATATATATATATATATAATACGTACATATATATATAATTATGTTGAGTTAGTAATATTATATATATATATATATATATAAATATATGATGTACGTATATGTATATAAGTATATTTGTGGGTAATTATATGGTTATTTTAGAATTATGGTTTAATTAGGTGTTTAATCTAAATTTCTATTATGTTTAGTCCAAGTTTCTATTTTAATGATATGTTTAGTCTAAATATATATACATATTTATGTATGTGATGCCGTGTATATATATATTTACATACTATTATGTTTTGATTAAATTTTGGTTAATATTCATACTATATACATGGATATACATGTATAGTCTATGAAATATTCTCTTCTATTAATTTCATTTTATATTAATGATATTCTTTTAAGATGTTGGAATAACATGTTGAAATATGGAAGCAAGACTTCCAAGATTATGCTACGTTCATAAATTGTGAATATAAAACGGGCCCGAAATATATCGGAGTGGTTTGGGTGAGTTCAGCCAGGACATACCAATGGGGTAGCCGGCTGTAAGAGTTCTCATTCCCTCCATCTCCTAATCCCCCCTTGGGTAGACGGAGAGATCTACTCAAGAGAGAGAGTTGTAGGAAAAAATTTGGCATAACACCCGGGGTACGACCATTTGAGGATAAGGCAGGCTGGAGTAATGTGCTGGTTGTAAAATTCGACCGGCATAGTCATAAGGGTCACTGTTAGGTGACGAGAAAGGTTTGAAATTGAAAAACTATATGTATATGTGCAAAGTGAAAAATGTGTTTATATGCAAATCACACACGATCACCTTATGCGATTAAGTAATGTTTTTACTCAACTATATGTTGAATGTGCTCACCTTGTGACATCCCGATTTTTATACATTGAAATTATATATATAGATCTATAATGCCCTGGTACTTCATAATATTTTCAAAAATTACAACTTATTAATTTATTTAAAAGCCATATATATAAATATATTTATATATTTCAAAAATATAGCTATATATACATGTGATTTTCGAATTTATATGTATATATTATATAATAGGTCATGTTTTATCATGTATATATATACATAGTTATCCAAAAATGTCATTTTCTCCTAATAAATGTTCTTAAATGCTAAGATTTGATAAGATTAGATAAGATTTGATAAGATTAGATAAGATTATGATAAGATTGGATAAGATTATGATAAAATTGGATAAGGTTAGATAAGATTTGATAAGATAAGATGAGATTTGATAAGATTAGATAAGATTATGATAAGATTGGATAAGATTATGATAAGATTAGATAAGGTTAGATAAGATTTGATAAGATTAAATAAGATTTGATAAGATTAGATAAGATTATGATAAGATTGGATAAGATGATGATAAAATTGGATAAGGTTAGATAAGATTTGATAAGATAAGATGAGATTTGATAAGATTAGATAAGATTATGATAAGATTTGGATAAGATAATAATAATTAGAAAATGACTTAAAGTATATAATAATCCTATTTCTTGCAACAATTGTTATAAATAGGGGAGCTTGGCACCCCATTTTCATCCCACAACACACTAAATCCCGCCTAAGACACACCCACCCACACTAACCTTGCTCTCAACATACAAAACACTCCATATTTATAGAATATCTCCTACCCATATATATATATACACATAAACCCTTCATTTTTTCATACACATACACATATTAGCCCCCTATACACCTCCTTAGTTCCAGTTCCATAAAACACTCTTGAAAAGGTATTACCAAGTTGACATAGTCCACCTAATTCATAAACTTGGTGAGACAATAAGCTCTTAAAGTGAGTGCCTTTTACATTCATTGCTGGGGTAATGAACTATATGCTATAAATATTATTATTTGTATAGCCTACCCTATCGTATTTATGTTATCCAATCTTTCTGAAATTATATCTTGCTCATCGCGTTTCAACAAAATACTTCTCCAAATTGTATGTCAAGTTATATCTAAAAATATTGCATTTCTGATATTGTCAATTATATCTATCCAAAAATGATTTCTTGACACCTTTGGGATATCATATTTTAATTATATTTTTATGTATCCCGGGTGTAAAAACAAGTTATTGCTTTATCAACAGTTTGTGAGCCATATCTGTTTTGTTATATCTGTTTACCCTTGGGGACGCCCTTGGGAAGTTTGGGCCCAGGTACTTATAAGAGGAATTTTATCGGGCGGAACGGACCGTCGATGGAACCTTTTATATAATACCACTCCGTGAAACCAATTTCTACATACAGCGGGAGGATGACCGCAGTAGAGATTGGAGCGATGTATTACACGCATCTTCGTCCAGTTTAATGTCGAGGTCGCTCCTTGACGAGGGAGGCATAAGGGTTTCTGTTATGTTTATCCGTTTTGGGTAGTCATAAGGTTGGAGATTTCATTCATGGCTCACTATCCGTCTTGTTCAGTTTGTATGTACGCTCTTCATTCTACAATGCATTTTTCCGTGATTCATTTCTTTATTGATTTTATGGATCTTATTTTATGCATATATACTTATCTATATTTGGTCTCACTAAGTCATTTGGACTTAACCCCTTGTTTCTTTCTGTTTATTGCCTCAGTTTTAGGAAATTAGATTGAGAGAACTCGGTTAAGGCGGTCGGTGTGTCACAAGTCATTAGTATATAGGCCTTTATTCTGTATAAAAGATTCGCTAGTTAAATGGAAAACAGAAGCTCGCTATTTAAAGTGTTGTACTTTGATAGATTATTACCATTTAATTCTATGTATGTCAATTGCGTATTTATTTTATCGCAATTTTGTCATTGGGTAAAATAAGTTTGCAAGTATCGGATACCACTCGAAAAAAAAAATAAGCACCCAGCAAGACCATTGAGTGAGCCCTACTCGTATAGGAAGATCCTAGCAAGGGGGGTGTCACACACCTGATATGTTTTAGACGAACCCGAGGCTAGCAACGAGGCCGAAGAAAAGGAACAATTTGAAGGTTTTTATTTGGAAGAGAGCTGTTTGTTTATTTCCGCTGTGTGGGTGTTGTTGTGCACTCGATCTTTTGTACTTTGTAACTAAATAATTGCTCGTATTTGTACTCACGATAAATCATTACTCTATCAAGTCTTTTGCTATTATGTTTTCTTTAAGTTTATTCTCATTACATGCTTTTATTGTAAATTATATTAAACATGGGTGACCAGGGCATTATATATGTCTATATATATTGAATTAGTTTCATACATATATATTTTGGGGAAAACCCTAAATAATGTATAAATTGCTTTTTCCTCCCCTAGAGATTATTTTCTTCCATAATTTAAATAAAATATCCAAGATACATGAAATAGCTCACAATTTCAGAAAATAAGGGGGAGGGACGTTTTTTAGGCATATATATACATAAATTCAATACATGGTAGATATTAATCCTTAGGTCTCAATCTTCCACCAATCACCATACCATCCATGTACACTTGTATAGACACTTGTATATACTTCTCTAGAATTATACCTACATGTATGGTCAAGAATCACTTAGACTACCACTAAGCACACATAGACCACCATAAGCACCCTTAGACCTAGTAGTTGGATATTGAGTTGGAAAGAGAGCATGATTAGATTAAGACTTAATTATTTTAATCCTATTTCTTCTAACACTAGTTATAAGTAGTTAAATGTGCAAGAAAATACAAAACATCACACACTCACACACACAAAGCAGCCAGTCACAGACACACCCTCATATCTCCTTCTTGTTTGTTCATTTCACTCTCAATTTCACCCTTTCTCCTTCTTGCACCCCTTAGTTTTCAAAACCTAGAACGAAAAAAGAAGAAAAATCCTCTTAGAGAAGGTAGTGATTTTTCTTAAGACATGAGCTAGTTTTCTTATAGTATTAGCATATTATTCCCCTATTAGGACATGGGATGTAACCACAAGTTGGTTACTATCTTAATCCTAAGGGATTTCATGATAGTTTAGCTAAATACATGTTTGTTTATGAATAATAGTGCTAGAAATTTGAACATTCTGCTGGAGTTATGTTGCTGGAAATTAGGGTTTATGCTTGTTTAGGGTTTATTTATGTGTTTAGGGTTTTATTCATGTGTTAGAAGTTACAAATTCAATGTTTAAAGCTGAAAATTGTAGTTGTTTCCAAAACTGAAAATTCTGTTTTCAAAGTTGTAAATACTGTTTCACAGCTGAAAAATCCGTTTTTCAAGACTAAAAATTTGAATTTTACAAGCTGAAAATCTATTTTTACAAAGCTGGAAATCCCAGTGTTTAATTTCAACATGTTTTAAGATAAAATTTTAGTTTTTCGCAAACTGAAAATTCTGTTCGCAACCTGAAACGTGTAAGCCGAAAATTATATTCTATGCTAAAATTTTGTGCAACGTGCTGAAAACCAGTTGTATTATGCTGGAAATTGTGTTAAGTGTGCTGGAAAATGTGTGCATACGAGCCCAAAATGATAGGGATGGATGTAGTCGGGTTCGGCCGAGCAGCAACGGGCTTGCCGGTCTTAAAATCATTCTCGACTCTCCATCGCTGACTAGTCCCACCTTGCGCGGACGGAGTGTTCCATGTACTGAAGTGGGTCGTAAAAATTTGGCATATGCCTGGGATATGACCACTGGAGTATTTGGTTGGATGGGAGTATCGGGTGAAATTGAGTTACGGCACGGCGAGATAAGGTAGCCGCCCGGCGAGTCGAAAAACGGTAGAAATATGTTGAAATCTATGTTCTTATGTTCTGAAAATTATATGATGTATGTGTGATACAAGTATGTGAAAATATGCATGATCATATCACACACGTGCACCTTATGTGTTAAGTGAAATTGCTACTCAACGTACTGTTGACGTGTTGTTCTCCAATGTTTTAGCCGGGTATGAGTACGAGACTACCAACAAGGAGGATGGAAGGAGGTGATTTCAAGCTTTTGGCTAGAAGAAGTCATAAACGAGTCTTTGTAGTTTTATCATGTATTTAGGACTCTTATTATGTACTTAGTGTTTGCTATGTAATAAACAACTTTTATGAAAAATTTTAGCTTTTCATAACAAAAATATTCGTAGCATATTTCTATCACTAGACAATAGTTTCGGGTCGTCACACTAGTGGTATCTTCGGTGCGTGGTGGAGGACTATCAGTACTTTCCATTTCCATTGCTTTATCTTGAAGAGTTGGAGATGTAGATAAGATAGACTTTGCTGAGGAGGTGGAGCTTCTTCTTCATTTATAGCTTTACTTCTAGTTATAGGGCGGTGAAGAACTACTTCTTTGGGTGCCATCTTACTGCATAAAGCAAAGAATTATTAATATTGATCAATTGAAGAAAAATCACAACTATATACAAACCATTAACAACCATTGATCAATTTAATATATATTTCTCTACACATCAATTATTTTGCATTCATGATCTTCAACTCTGTCTTGGAATAGGTTCCTTGGTTCATCCTCATCATCATTACCATCACCATCTTCATCACAATATTCAATAAGTGTTTCATCTTCTTCATCTGTGAAAACATTTTTATTATAATCACTAAGAATCTCTTCATCGTCAATATCTTCATCTACAATATCTGGATCTATGTCTTCCCTAGCGAAATATTCCAAATCATCTTCATGTTCAATTACTATTGGAACCCCACTAGACTCATATTGTTGTAACGCTTCCACCATATGTTGAGCTTCATTTATCTCATCCACTTTCAGATCTCCATATTCTGCAATATCCCAAAGATGTCTAAGGTGCACAAGTTGGATGATCTTCCAGTGACAACCCAATTTTGTATCTCAAACATAGAAAGCCTGTTGCACCTGGTTTGGAAGCACAAATGGGTCATTTTCATACCAACGAGATCTAGTGCCAACACTCACAAAGTGGTTATCTTTTCGCATTGTCTTTCGGCTACCCGTGTTAAACCATTCACACTGAAATAATACAACTTTATGCCCATGAAGGAAAACTAACTCAACCACTCTTGTCAAGAAGCCATAAAACTCCACCATATTATCTTTATGATTTTCCTCCACAACCAATCCACTATTATGTTTAGTCCAACGATCATGTCGATCTTTTGTATGGAAACAGATTCCATTTACAATACAACCAGAATAAAATCTTGTTAGATATGGTTGGTGGACATTTGCCAATGCCCATAACTCATCAGAGATATTATTGGACTGGTCATGATGCAACAAATTGACCTATAAAAAATAAACAACAAATTTAGTTATGTTGATTACTAAAAACAATTTAATATATTTTTATCATATATAATAAAACTCTTACATGATCTCTAAACCAATCAGAAAATTGCTCCTGATGACAGTTTTCTACATCTTTGTGATTTGTCCTCTTAATTTCTTCTATATGTTTGCTACCATTCAAACAAGACAACAAAATCAATAAATTTAATATATTGTTTATGATATTTTTAACAAAAATGAGAGTTTTTCTATACCTTTTGTAAATATCCACTTCTTCACAATTATTTAAAATAAAGTTCTATGTTGTGTCTATATCCTTCTGTGTAAGTGCAGCAGAATGCTTAAGCGGTCCAAATGGTTCAACTTTTAGTGTGAAGAGTGAAAAGTTACCCTTACGTCCATGATCCTCTGCACCATCAAAATTTCGCCCCACTCTATTGAACTTTGTTTCAGTTCCCTCCAAGTACATAGACATGAAAGTTAGACACTCCTTTATGATATATCCCTCGGCTATTGAACCTTCCGGACGTGCTTTGTTACGAACAAATCCTTTAAGTGATTTTAGAAACCTGACAAAATAAAACCCACCAAATGACTTAAATTCCCAAACACAAGATGAATTAAAATTATTTACAGAAAAGTATACATATTAAAGAACAACATTTTAATACCTTTCTATTGGATACATCCAACGAGACTGGACAGGGCCAACCATCTTTGCTTGTTGAGGTAAGTAAACAGCTAAGTGAACCATCACATCAAAAAAGGCAAGAGGAAATATTTTGTCTAATTTACACAAAATAAGAGGAATATTTCTTTCTAATTTCTCAATGTCTTTTACCTTTAGTGTTTTTGAACACAAGATTCTAAACAATTCACCTAGCTCAAATATTGCTTTTGTCACATCCTTCCGGAGATACCCTCGAATGCTAATAGGAATTAGTCGTTGTAAAAGAACATGGCAATCATGAGATTTAAGCCCCAGAATCTTACCATCTTTTACACATTTAGAAATATTCGCAGCATACCCATCAAGAAATTTAACAGAATTCAAGAAATCACAAAAGCCCTTCTTTTCTTCTTTTCACTTGGAGATAAGTTGTAACATGCTTTAGGCTTCACTATTGCATTCCCACATTTTTTCAAATGCAATTCCTTCCTAATATTATGGTCACATAAATCTTCACGTGCTTTTTCTGTATCTTTGGTTTTTCCATCGATGTTCAACAATGTGCCAAGTACATTATCACATATATTGTTCTCTACATGCATCACGTCTAAATTATGGCTCAACTTGAGCTTGTGCCAATAAGGTTACTCAAAGAAAATGCATTTTTTTTACCCAATTTCCTTCTTCTGTGCTGCGCTTTCTCTTTCTTTTACTTGGGTGCTTCCCTAATTTGTTAAATTTATGCCCCAAAGTGTTCAAATGTGATAGTATTTCTTCTCCAATCCATTGCCTAGGCTTAGAACGAGTTTCAGGCTTACCGTCAAATAACTTGCTTCTTTGATAAGGACGATCATTATCTAGATAACGCCGATGTCCCATGTAGCATATCTTACTTCTAATTCTTTTAGAATCTGGCTCGTGCAAACAACATGGGCATGCCCCATACCTTTTTGTACTCCACCCCAATAAAATGCTGAGAGCAGGCAAATCATTAATCGTCCACATAATTGCTGTACGCATTTTGAATAACTCTTTTCTACAAGCATCATAAGTTTCAACACCATTCCACAATTCTTTTAGCTCATCTATTAACGGTCTAAGATAAACATATATATCCTTTCCAGAAGCACGGGGACCGGGGATAAGTAAAGACATCATGAAGAATTCATCTTTCATGCACCTGTATGACGGCATATTATGTGGGATAAGTATGATAGGCCACATACTGTAGGAGTTACTCATATTTCCAAAAGGGTTAAACCTATCAGTAGCCACATCAAGTCTATCGTTACGCGGATCTCTTGAAAAATCATGATGTTGTGTGTCAAAATCTCTTCAAGTAAATGAATCTGCTGGATGACTCAAGTTACCTTCTACATCGATGCGTTTTTCAGCATGCCACCTCATGTCAGGTGCTGTTCTAGAAGACATGAAAAGTCTTTGCAATCTTGATTTTAGAGGGAAGTACCACAAAACCTTGTAAGGAGTCCTCTTTCCCTTGCCATCATTGAATTTCCACTGAGGTTCCTTACAAATAGGACAAAACTCTTCTTGCTCATTCTCTTTCCAAAATAAAGCACAATCATATCTACATACATCTTCTTGAAGCCCAACCTTATTCCAGAGAGAAGCTTTCTAGCCCAATACAGAGATGATGGAACTATATTACCGTTTGGTAACACATCTTTAATCAATTCAAGAATCATATTTATTGTCTTGTCAATCATCCTATTCATCACTTTAATATGAAGTAATCTGACAATAAAAGACAACAAAGAGTACTTCTTGCATCCGGGGTACAAGTCACATCTAATATCACCCAAAAGTCTTTCAAAATGGCCAATATCTGATTCTGAAGATTGTTCATGTTGTTCTACTTGTCTAATCTCCCCTATCATTTCAAAAAATTCATCAAGTGCTTCAAAATTGCCATCGTTATGATCCCCCAAAGCAATGTTGTTCTGCATAGAGTCACTAGTTGACTCCTTGGGATAGTAGCAAAAGATCGCAGAACTTTGACTTCCCCATGATATATCCAATCTTTGTAGTACATGTAAAAGCCTCTTAAGTGCAAGTCTCTTTTGACTTCAAGAGGGCTCTTATGTTTGGTGTTTTGACACTCATTACATGGGCAAAGAATCTTTTTGTCAATACTTGATGCATTCTCTCTTGCAAACTTTAGAAATGACATTACACCATTAACATAAATTGAACTAAATGTGTCATTTGCACCAATGCAACTTTTATCCATACCTGCAATCACAAGTAATTGAAAGAGAACATAAGAATTCATTGAAGTCAGCATTGTGTCAAATGATTTTATGTAAAGAATTGAACTTTTATAAGAAAATTTAGTAAAGTATACATGAAAGAAAATTGCACAACTACTACATGCAAACCCATAAGCACAATATCTATATATTATTCTAAAGAGATTCTTTTTTGTATTCCTTTTTTTTTTTTTGTATTTATTTACCATAGAGTGTCTATAGAAGTTATAAAAGTGTTGTTAGTTTTAGTTATAAGCATACGAACTTTAATTTTCTGCCCCCATAGTGAATAACACACATAATTCAAATATGCTGAAAATGATGGTCCATCTCAATATTCTGAAGATGCTGAAAATGACGGTCCATGGTCAATATTTTCTGTAAATGCTGAAAATTTTCTGCTCCCAAGGACCAAATATGCTGAAAATGATGGTCCATCTCAATATTAGAATAATTCAATAGATTACTTTAGGACTTATCACCCTTATCTATAGTTGTAGAAAGTTTAATGAACCTCAATTTCATGTTTTTATTTTTAGCTCCCATGATGATTGTGTAGACTAAACATGAGGCAAGAAACCATTCTAATATTAACATGTTCATTTAAATCCACACTGTAGTTGTTGCTGCATAACACATAAAAAACAAAATTACACTGATCCCTTTAATAATACCAGCCACCTTACATTACCTCCATTAGATGCCAGAAAATTACACAAACCCTCCTGTTTAAACTGTTTTTCCTTATTCTTTCTGGCTATCACACAAATCTTTAAATGTCATGTCTTTCTCTTATTCTTTCAAGCCATCACACAATTGATTTAACAAAAAACAAGACAGAAACTCTAAACGTAAAATAACTAAACCATATTAGTCAAACATTTAGCACCTAATGAAGCAAAAACAGATTTCCTTCAACAACTCATGAAATATGAGAACCTCTTAGTATTTTCTTAAATGAGAGAGAAACATTACCTGGAGAAAGGAGTGACACCCACTCGACCAACTGAAATCTGGCCACAATCTCACCTAAAATCAGCCAAAATAAACAAAGCATCAAAAGCCCAACAAAATTATGAGTAAATAAGGGAACATTGGGCCAAAGAGAGAAAGAATGACCTTTAAGAAGGTGGGTCAAACGGAGAAAGATTACGCATAGAGATAAATTACATGATGGGTCGATAGGAAGATGGGCGAATGAGAAGGGAGAAAAAAATCTGGTGGGGTTCGTGGTAGTTGATGGTTAGGGGGGAGAAAGGAGAAAGAACATAGCAAGTCAATTACCCCAAAAAGTTTGATTCTTTCAAATGTAGAATTGCAAAAGTTGATAGAAGAAAATTACCCCTTTTCCTTTTCTGTTCGTTGAGAGAAAGCCCTAACAAGTCACTTGAATTGAAGTGGAAGAGCTTTTTGGCTCCTTGAGAGAAAACCCTGACAAATTGAGTTAAAGTGGAAGAAAAGTAATGAAAAACGAATTTTTGAGCAAAAGCCCTCTTTTCTTTTCCAATTCACACTACTAAAAATAAATGAAAAAAAAATAGAAGTTGGCGCTCATTTTTGCTGCCGATAAATTAACGTATGTTGTAACAAATTTATTTCTTACAAATTTTTGTAAAAAGTACTTTATTTTGAAATTAAATTCATTGCTATTTTTTTTTTCTTAAATTAATTGTAATTAACAACTTAAAGAAAATATCATTTTAAAATTTAATTGATATTTAAATTATATAACTAATTTAAGAAACATAGTTCAAAAGTAAAAGTTTATACCGGGGGGTTTCGCCTAGGCCCATCGCTACCTTCATTAAGAGTTCACATCATGTCTCAGCGTGAACTTTTCAAGTCATATTTTGAATCCACAAAAATTCAATGGAGGAAAAAAAATTATAGTTTTTTCATAAATAAACATGTTATATTTTTTCCACCAAAAAAACATGCTTTATTTTTTGTAACAATTCTTCTACTTGTTACTAATCAAACATATTATCAGTAACAAAACTATACTATTTGTAACAAGTATTTGCTTTTGTCATTGTAAATAAAACATTTTATAACAACTGTAATATTTTCCACAGGAAGTAATTCATTTTTCAACAAAAGTCAGCTTTATAGTAATAAAAGTTTACCTTGTTGTAACAAAAAATGACAGTCCTTACAAATAATGAACTCTCTCGTAACCATATATAAATTTCATTACAAAAAAAGCAGTTCTTATGACAAATTGTGTAATTGTTACAAATTCTTCGTCGTTTAAAAGGCATTTTTTTTTTGTAGTGGTATATGTACATATATGATAAAATATGACCTATTATATAATATATACATACAAATTCAAAAATTACATGTATATAGCGCTATAATTTCGAAATATAATTATATTTATGCATATGACTTTATTAAATATAAATTAATAAATTGTAATTCTTGAAAACACATGTATGTACATATATATTTCTCGATTTATATATGTATCATAAATTCAATTGTTTATGATAAATATAATTAACCCTCACATAATTCACATATAAAATAAGGATCATATAAAAAATGAAATATAATTAAGCATGCATGTATATCATAAGAACTGATTTTTATATAGTTGTTAGACCTAAAATCGAGATGTCACAAATACTATACATAAAATTTTAATGTTTCAGGCATATATCATAAGAACAAGTTTTTAGTTAGTATATAGTTGTTAGACCTATTTAATGTACAAAAATCGGGATGTCACAAGATTGGTCTCAATTCATATTTCAATAAAGTTGATCGGGTCTTAAATTGGTTGTTTTAGCTGGTTTTAATGTTTATGTAATGCTTAAATTGGGTTCAACTCGTGTTTAATTTGTTCATTTGAAGCTTTAACTACTTAAAATTGGTGGATTAGTGTGAAATTTCATTCATGAACTCATTTACCACTCTTTTAGCATAAAAAACCGTTAAATGGGGCTAGATTGGTCTCAATTCATACTTAAACAATGTTGATTATGTCTTAAATTGATTGCTTTGTTCTGTTTGCAACTATATAATGCTCAAATTTTGTTTACCTTGTGTTTATTTTTATCATTTTATGCATTAACTACCCAAAACCAATGGATTTAGTTGGAAATTTCGTTCATGAACTACTTTATCATGATCTTTTACACAAATAAAACATTAAACAAGGCTAGATTGGACCAAATTCATGTTGAAACAATGTTGATTAGGTCTTAAATTGGTTATTTTTCTTTGTTTGCAAGTTTAAAATGCTCAAATTTTGATAAAGTCGTGTTTATTTTCATCATTTTAAACTTTAACTACCCAAAACTGATGGCTTTAGTTGGAAATCTCTTTCATGAACTACTTTATCACTATCTTTTACCCAAACAAAATGTTAAAACAAGACTAGATTTGTCTCAATTCATGTTTATGATGCCAAAATTGGGTTCAACTAGTGTTTATTTTCATCATTTGAAACTTTAAGAACTCAAAACTAATGGATTTAGTATGAAATTTAATTTATTATCTCCTTTACCATGCTTTTTTAGCTCAAAAATTTGTTAAACGAGGCTCAATTGGTCTCCATTCATGTTTAAAAATCATTAATCATGTCTTAAAGTGATTGTTTCAGTCTGTTTGCAAGTCTATAATGCTCAAAATTTATTTTAACGCATGTATATTTCCATCATTTAAGCTTTAACTGCTCAAAACTGATATATTTAGTTTGAAATTTTGTTCTTTCAACTACTTTATCATGCTCTTTTACCCAAAGAAAATATTAAATAATGCTAGATTGGTCACAATTCATATTCAAAACAATGTTAATTAGATCTTAAAATTGTTGTTTTAGTATGTTTCCAAGTCTATAATACACAATTTGGGTTCAATGTGTATTTATTTTCATCATTTTAAATTTTAACTACTCAAAAGTGATGGATTTAGTGGGAAATTTTGTTTATTAAGTTCATAATGCTCAAAATTTGTTTAACGGGTGTTTATTTTCATCATCTTGTTACCAAAATCATTTGTAGCTGGCCTCGATCTGGTAAAAATATGTTTTGTTACAAAAAGCTCAAAATTAGTTACCTAAATCATTTGTAACGAACATTTCATTACCAATATTTTGTTACTTAAAGACCATCTCCAATTATGAAACGTAACGAAACTTTTGACTTCGTTACCATTTCTATGGTAACAAGAAAGGTCATTACCATTTGTTACTCATGTTAAGGATACTATGGTTACCTATATATGCATAACGGTGATGAAAGGCACTTTAGGTAATGATTTATTTCATTACAATAAGGCCAAGTTTTGTTACCGTAAGTATTAGAACAAGTTTTCATTACTTATAAATTCTTTAGCTAAACCCCGTTACCAATTGTTACAAATTTTGTTACAATTGCATTTTTTCGTTCCCATTGATATGGGAACAAATTATCTAGTTACTATTAACTAGAATGGTAATAACAAAAAAATAGTTACCAATAATTATCTAATGGTGACCAATATCTTTTTGTTACCAATATTTTTCAAAAGAGTAAATTGTGTTTTGCACCCCAATGTTTGAGGTGTTTGCACTTCAGTGCCCAACCATTACGAAGGTGCACCTATGGTACCCCAACTTTATAAAAACGTGCTCCGAGCATTGTTTTTAAATTTTCTCACAAATCTTACATTCACGTGAGTTCGACATGCATGTTTTAGGGTAAAAAAGCATTTTTCATGTAAACCGATGAGTGCATAAGTGTAAATTGATTTTAACCCATTAAAATCAGCGGTGGCCTTTACCTTTATTGTATATATCTGGCCAATCTTCCCTATTCCCCAACAATTAGGGTTCATCACAGCAAATAATATAAAAATAAAGGGGCCATGCAATTGTGGAAAGTCGACTTTGAGGAGAATATTATCTTGGTCGATCTTAGCCCAAGGAAAAGGTTGGTTGAGAGAGATTTCAGGTATGTGCATATTTTTCCTTTTAGTTTCAAGTTTTTGTTCTTATTTTTTTCCCCCATGTTTCTTTGTTGTAAATTTGATCTTTTTCCATTTTGAAGCAGCCTCAAGGGCGCAATTTCTTTGTTTGGGTTTATCTTCCAAGGTGCGATCGAACAAGGAAATTCATACCCGGACTATTGCATTGAGTTTATCATCAGGAGAATCAAATTATAATGAAAATTTGAAGAGGGACTAGAGAAATATGGATATAGGCTGGCTTGTTTATTTTTCGGAGTTATGTCCATTTTTGTAATCAACTCATGCCATTTTCCAACTTTTTTCACGTGCTTAGTGAAAAGAAAAAAATGGGGCACAAATAGCTTTGCACTTAACTCTTAAATTTTACTAAGGTAGTTAACTGAAAAGGGTATTAAGAGGGCACATGATGTCAAGTGCAATTGTTTGGTGGGATAATGCTTGGTAATTATGATTGTCAATTTTGCCCTCACAAACACACACGTACATCGCGTCCAAGCATTCTCAATGGAATATTCCTCAAGATTCACTAGAAAATTCAAAAAACAATGCTCGGAGGATATTTTCATAAGTTGAGGAACCATAAGTGCACGTACAGAACAGTTGGGCACTGAAATGTAAAACACCTCAAATGTTAGGGTGCAAAATGCAAATTACTCTTTTCAAAATGTGATAAATTATTTTGTTAACATACCGTTGCTAATATCGTATCGTAAAATTATTCCGATATAATAAAAGATATTTTTGTCACTAAAGATTCGTTACTAATGAACAAATATTTTTGTTACAAATGAATACTTTTTTTTTTTGGTCTTAACCACCTGGTTCCGACTTATTAGTTGACTAATCCGGGTCGAGTACTGCAGAGGCCCATTATGGGAGCGACCCTCCCAACCCAGTTGTTCCAGTGCCTCATCCCGGATTCGAACTTTGAATGTTGCTTAAAGGATCCAGTGCTTCATCACGCTAGACCAACTAATAGTTGATGTTACAAATGAATATGGTTACTAATGAAACCGATCTTATTTTAGTATTTTTTTTTTCTCCTCAATACTTCAATTTCATAGCACTGGAACACAACAATGGAATACCGAAATTAACACCAACAAACTCGCAAAATAAAGCACAAAATAATGCAAAACTTAATACCAACAAATAGGAAATCTCATTGTACTTCAAAACTATCACAGTCAAAACATAAAATATCGATAAAGTAATATTACTGTGAATATCAAGCTATCAATTGTTAAACATCACTTAGTTTAAAATGTTCCAAAATCATTCATTTTGCAACTACACAAAAAAACTATTAGACTTTACAACTCCTTCAAGCCACACATATCCCCAAATTGAGGTTGAAATAGAGGTGGCCAATAACTTAACTTTTAGAATATAAATCCACATCTGCAAAAGCAAGCAAACAAAACAATATTAATTTCACAAAGATACAATACAATGAGAATTCTTTGCAATCAATGACGAAAACACAACGAAAATTCCTTACAATCAATCAAGAAAGTTGAAGATAGAGAAGGATACACACACACACACACACACACCTCTCAAACAAACTAATTATACTTCTACATGTCATCAGAACTACATCATTCATCTAAACCATTACCCACTTCCCAAAGAAGCCTCTTTGAAATAAGAAAACTGCATTAGCCACCATTAACAAACTCTATTTGTCATAACTCCACAAGCTCAATGGTCTTAAAAACTAAAATAGCCTAAGTTTCCCAAATAAAGGGCCTTAAGGGAAACCACTCCACAAGCTAGAAAGCGCACTCTATCCATTGGTATCGAGTTAAGAAAATCAGATGAAGAGATCATCAAACTTCATCATGAGTGAGAAAACAAATAGTAGTTACCAGCTAGACTTGGAAAAACTAGAAATACTAGAACAATTAAAATAATATAATTTGGGAATATATTCTATCAACTTTACTCATCCTAAGATAATAACACAATATTTTATAGGATCTTTTATTGAATTTTTGAGTATTTTAAACTATAAAAGATATGGAACAGTCGCGACTGTTCAACGATGTTGCAATGGAACTGGAATGGGGGGATCCATTTTGATCCTTACGACCATTCTTGCGAACCATGACTACAACAGTGCTTTTCACTTACTATAGTACTATAAATCATGTTACAATACTTAATAACTACTTATGTCTTGTACGAGTCAACTTAAAATAAATTTATCGCAACCCCCACACCCACCAATTATTTGGAGTGAAACACCTATCTCTTCTCTAATAAATTTCCTCTTTCCCAAACCATACAAAAACTTGCAGCCCACCAAAAATTTTAAAGCAAAGATTACATCAATAGTACATAAATATTCACGAAAACATTTTTATAAATACTTAAAGAAAGAACCTCAATGCTTACTAAATCAACTTAAAGATGGAAGGAGATAAAGAGATCTCAAATACAAAGATTAAGCACACAAGACCCCTTTTCATGTTTGGAAGAGTATAAAATAGTTTTATTTTTGGATCACAAAGGAAAAACACGAAACCATAACAAATGTAAGGTGGGCCAAGATACAAAATATCCCAAGAAGATAAGGGAGCCAACATACCTTGAAACATACTTGTTCCAAGGCATCTCAATCCTCAAAATAGTTGTTGCCAAAAGGAGAACCGGTCCTTAAATTCTACCACTGACCCAAAAGAAAAAAAGAAGAATAAGAAGGGTCAAATTAGAATAAAAGGTTTATATTGATTAGGAATGAAACGATAAACTTACAAACAGAGATAGACGTTGCAGCAACCTAGTGTAGTATGGCAAACTACGATTGAAGAGATGGAAGAGAGTAGCACCTCCTGCAAAATGAAAGGAAGTAGACATCTCTAGCAAGGATGTTCAGAACATGGCATTTGGCCGTATTAGTGGGAGAATGAAAAGTAAAAAGCAAAGAAATTATTCAAAATTTAATAAAATAACTGATAATGGCGCACCTTAGAAATGAGTGCAAAGGTTTCTTAGATTGCACACTCAAGAATAAGATAAGATCAAACTCAAATCACATCAAAAACTTACCATAAGCAAATTCCCTAATATCCAAGAAAAATCAGGAACAAGTCTTAATTATCCTACTCCTTATAAGTCTATTCATGCTAAGGTGCTCTCTTGACAAGTGATATTAAGCTATAACTTCTAAGCATATAATAAAGTGGTCAGCTACAAATTATGTCATTTCACATTGTATATGTTAGACCAACACCCAAATCAAGTCATACATTTATTTTAAATAGGCAACAATAATTTGATAATAAAACAAACGAAAATTAAAATGACACAATATTTACATGGTTCTGCTAATAACAAGCCTACGTCCACTAGTGAGAAGTGATTACACTATAATGGAATTTACAGAGAGTTACAACAATTAGAGAAAATATTCTCTAATTATACCCAAAACTCAAGAGAATAATCTCACAATTCTTTTCACAAAGAATTATCTCTTATGTGTTTCCAAACTCTCTAATTTTCAAGCCTCTCTTTTTCTTTCTCTCTTACCTCTTCTCATTTGCCTTTCTTCCAAATGACTACCAAGAGCACATATATATAGACTACAAGAAATAAAATAAGTATCATCTAATGCTAATGGATAAGCATTATCCAATGCTAATGGATAAACACTATCTAGTACTAAGAGATAAGCATTATCCAATTCAAGAAGAATTCAATTTGAACTCAAACTTTTAAGTAGCAAATTTTGAATTCTCTTCTTCAATTTGAAGTTTGCTTGTTTGCATAGATCGAGACTATCATTAAATTCAAGTTACAATAATAGTATAAAATATGAATTCCAATTTCATAATAATTAAGAGATCTAATCTAGTGAAATAATAACAGAAAAACAAACAAGGATTAAGAAAGTGAAAGGTATAAACAAATCTTGCCTTCCTTCACTTCACAAAATTCAGCATCTAGCAACTACAAGTGGAAACTTATGCTTTAGAACATAAATTTGCTCAATCAGCAAGGGACCAACTCTCAAAGAATTATTCATTTTAAAAATAATTATGACATAGATGTAAATGGGGCTACAGACATGCAAGTCATGGAAGGTGTGACGACCCGAAACTAGTGGCTAATATGAAACATACACTAACACTTTAATTATGAAAGCTGAAAATTCTCATAAAAGTTTCTTATTACATAACATGCGCAAAATACATGATAGTAACTACAAGGACTCGACTACAACTCCATCTAGCCAAATGACTTGAATCGTCTTGCTCCATCCTCCTCGTTTGTAACCTCTTCCTCATACCCAACTAAAACATAATATAACATCAACGTCAACAATTCATATTATGCGAATGATAAATGGTAATTATTGATTCAAATAAGACATGAATTTTTTTATTGGATATCCTATCTTTATAACTTACAAAGATATAAAAATAATAAATAAATAAACTTATGTTAACTTTAGGTGTTATTAATAAAAAAATACAATACCTATGTATATGTGTGTATATGTATAAATTTGTTTTGTAAATAAGTTGATTATGTATTAAAAAAAATGACTAAATTGTATACACAAATTCTAATATTCAATAAACTAAATTGTATACACAAACTTATTGTATACATCTAAGGGGGTTTGAACCTTGGACCTTTGGGATGGGAGAGCTATAGCTTTACCATTAGGCTATGCTTAAACTTGTTTAAATATTGGGTAATTTAAAATACATATGTAATTCGGCCGAAATTAAAAAAAATAATTCCGGCTGAAATTTCAGTTGAAATTATGGCGGATTTTTTTTAATTTTTTTTGAATTTTCTAGGGGAAATTTCCATCGGATTCCTCCGAATTATTCCAGCTGAAATTATTCCTCTGGAATTCCGCCAGAATTATCCAACAGAAATTTTTCCGCTGGATTTTTTCACCGGAAAACGTGTGTCTTCCTGTAGTGTAAATGGATGCAAGAATGCTAATTTTGTCGCAAATTTTATTCCATTTTATATGATTCAGTGACCACTTTCTATTGGTTGGTAAAAAGCATTTCTTTAGCAACGAAGCCATTGGTTGCAATAATTTTTATATGGTTGCAACAATTCATATATTTAACATGCTTTGGCAACTATATTGTGATATAATTGTAAATTTATTATTTGGGACATATTGCATTGACCTTTAAATTAATTAACCACTACAATCTTAATTGAAAGGATTTTTTTCTTTTTTTTCAAATAATTAGTGACAAAATTCATTTTGTTGCTATGAGCATTCTATATGGAAATCACATAAAATTGGTTGTTGTAGTTACGTTTTTAGCAACCAGAAAAAGATGGTGGCTATAGCTATATTTTTAGCGACCATTGGTTACTATGCATGTATATTTAGCAACCAATTAAGTGGTTGATGATGATTGATGTGACAACCCGGTAAACCACGTTATTTTAAATTTGAAATTATGAAGTATGTTTACTATTTTATGAGAAAATCCTTTTATTGTGAATAAATGTGCATTGCATTACATGCATTTATTAAAAAATGCGATTTGTTAATTGTGAAGTTGAAACCTGCGATTTTTCCCTCAAAATTTTTTCGAAAACTACCCACAAACCTAAACTGCCGGTGTTAACTTTATTATTGGTGATATTGTCTCCATATCATGAAATTTAATTTTCATTTTCCTCCCTAAATTCGAAATTAATAATAAAAATTATTTTAGAAACTATACAATTACAAGAATTAATTATTTACTTCACAATTTTAACATTTTTGAAATAATGTTATCAAAATATATATATATATATATATATCTATATAAAATCCGAAAATACCCTTAAAATAATACATATAATTAGTTAAATATGTTTCCTATTAGTTTAATTACCTATTTATGTCACTTTCATGTAGAATGTCGTAAAAAGAAAGACTACTTGTACAATTTCACTCTTAGTATTTTACTTAACAAAGTATGTATTAATCTTTACCATTCATATATAATTGTATATTGGCTATCTCTCCTACCATTATCTATATATATATATATATATATATATATATATATTTAGGAAAATAATTTCCTAAAATCATTAAGCTTCTTAAATTAATTTTCTTATTTATAAGAATTTATAAATTTACTTTCTCTACACATAATATTTTTTCAAAATTTTATTTTATTCCTTAATAATTAATAATTACATATCTTAGACTATTATGACCTGAAAAAATATATTTTTCAAAATTAGAATTTAATTTCCTTAATTTTCGAATTTTGCTCAAATTAAAGCATAAATTGCCAATAAATTTATAAACTTCCAAATAAAAAATATAAATTTCGAATTTATAATTACTATAATATATTTCCTAAATTTATAAGTATAAATTTCGAATTTTAAACAAATTAGAACCTGATTTTCGGATTTTAATTAAAGGAAAATTGCAAATGCCAGATATTAATATATTTCATGATATTTTACAAGAAAAATCTTCTCTAATATACCATAAATAAATATTGTTACATGGATCATATTTGCTTAGCTTATGAATCATATCATAGCATGTACACCCAAGCCTAATTAGGCTTCCACATGGAAGAATTCATTTAATGTATTAATCTAGGTGGAAAAATTTTAATTATGAAGAAAATGACCCTCAACAAACATCTAATTCATTCTTCCTCTTATTAACATAAACAAGACAAAATCCCACCTTCTTTTTCCTAGCAAGAACCGGCCACAACACACACGTCACACACTCTTCTAAATTTTCTCCCAAAAACACTCTAATTTCCTACTCTTTTACCCCACAATTTACTACACCCAAAAAGGAAGAGAAAGAAGGTAGAAACCTTGCTTAATCATATAAGTAGAGGTTTTTCTTGTCTCTTGAAGAAGGTTACATGAAGTCATGAAATTAGTTTCACTACTTTGTGCATTCTTAGTTAGAATTATGTGCTAGAATATGGTCTTGCAAATATTATTTGATTTTAGTATGAATTTATTTGTTATGTTATGTGCTTTATGTGCAAGTTGTCTTTTGAATGATAAAGTATGTATTGGTTCTTTGAGTTCAAGAAGTTATGCTAGTTAGTTTCACTACTTGAGTCTTATTTATGTGTTATCTTGTGATCTTGCAAGAATTATGAGAATTTTATGAAGTATTATGTATTTTATGAAAGGGCTATGTGTTTAGATGTTCCTAAAATATAATATACTCTACTGCTAATTTTATGTTAATATAGTAAATTTGAAATTATGTTTATATTATTTGGTGAAATAATATGTTTTAGGAAAAGTATGAGTTTTGGAAGAGATATACTATTTTCACAAAAATATATTACTTAAAGTTACCAAACTATATTGTTTTTATATTTATATATATATATATATATCTTATACGTATATAGTTGTTTAGATATATATATATATATATATAATACGTACATATATATAATTATGTTGAGTTAGTGATATTATATATATATCTATAAATATATGATGTACGTGTATGTATATAAGTATAGTTGTGAGTAATTATATGGTTATTTTAGATTTATGGTTTAATTATGTGTTTAATCTAAACTTCTATTATGTTTAGTCTAAGTTTCTATTTTAATGATAGGTTTAGTCTAAATATATATAAAATATATATATACATATATATGTATGTGAGACCGTGTATATATATATTTATATATTATTATGTTTTGACTAGATTTTGGTTTAAAATATTCTCTTCTATTAATTTCATTTTATATTATTGATATTCTTTTAAGATGTTGGAATAAAATGTTGAAATATGGAAGCAAGACTTCCAAAATTATGCTATGTGCATAAATTGTGAATGTGAAACGAGCCCGAAATATATCGGAGTGGTTTGGGTGAGTTCCGCCGGGACATACCAATGGGGTAGCCGGCTGTAAAAGTTCTCACTCCCTCCATCTCCTAATCCCCCCTTGGGTAGACGGAGAGATCTACTCAAGAGAGAGGGTGATCTACTCAAGAGAGAGGGTCGTAGGAAAAAGTTGGCGTAACACCCGGGGTACAACCATTGGAGAATAAGGCAGGCGGGAGTAATGTGCTTGTTGTAAATTTCGGCCGGGGGAGTCATAAGGGTCACTGTTAGGTGACGAGAAAGGTTTGAAATGAAAACCTACGTTTTTATGTGTAAAGTAACCATATGTGCCTATGTGCAAATCACACACACGAGCACCTTATGTGCTTAAATAATATTTCTACTCAACTGTATGTTGATCGTGTTCGTATGATATATTTTTTTAGATGAGCCCGATACTAGCTTAAATAAAGGTGAGGAGGAAGAACCCTTTGAAGCCTTTTATTAGAAAGAGAGCGATGAAATTCTGCTGCGTACTTATTATTTTGTAATTGTTGACTTTATATATGTTGTGAACGTACCTTTTTGTCCGGCGTTTTGAACTGGTTGTATTATCTTGACATTTTGTTATATGTTTAAGCATGTTTTCTATTACTTGCTTTTGAATGTAAATTTTTAACAAACTTGGTTACCGGGATCGTTATAATTGACATACATGACTTATATCTACCATTTAATATTTTACCATTAAATTGGTCACGATAAATGTTTATCTATAGTGACTAATATAATTATTGTTAAAAACTCAAACTTTGGTTAATATCTTATATGCTCTGACTTGTTAGATTTTAGTAACCATATATAGCTACAAAAAATTGATTGGTAGCTAAAGAATATATGAAATTTAGGTCTAGCAACCAAATGACTTTTGGTCACTAAATGTATACACTTAGCAACCATTTTATTGTCGTTGTTGAGAATTTGGAGGGTCGAGAACTAATTTAAGACCGGCGAGCCCGATGCCGCCCGGCCGAACTCGACCACATCCACCCCTATTCACATTGGGGCCCAACATGCACACATAAACTTCATGTATAACACATAGTTTTACAAAATTTCAGTATGCTTTCACACTGATCTCACATAAACGAACAGATTTTTCAACCTTTACGAACTGAAAATTTGCAGTTTGCGAATATTTGCGACGAGCAGAAACTTTCAGTTTGCAAGTATGGAATTTCTAGCCTAAAACCTGCTGGGATTTCACAAATATGTTTCTAATATTGTAAAATAAAGTTTTGGTTGATAAAATTTCGAGTTTCCAGCCCACAAGACTTGGAATTCTCAGACTGCGACGCAAAATTCTCAAGTGCGCGCCTACTGAAATTTTCAGCCCTCGAAGCCGAACTTTACAGGTTTGAAAAAACTGTTTTTCCAGCTTATTGTCCACTGGAATTACAACCTATAAAACAGGTTTTAAGTTTGGAAAAATCGGATTTTTCAGTTGTGCAAAAATAAGAATTTTCAGCCTTGTAACATTATTTTCAGCACTGTGAATAGTGATTCCAGCAAGTGTTGAACTAAAATTTCATCTTGACAAACACGAAATTTCAGATTCTAACACATGGTTGAAGTAATAAAAAGTATCAAACATCATAATACATAACTTAAGCATCATTTGAACCTTTTGCAAGCGAAATTTCAGCATGGTTTCAAGACATTCAAGGGCAAGATGCACATAATGTCACTATAAGCATATACCCAAATTTTCTTGTATTCCCTAAGACCCAAGATGGAAACCAACTTGTGGTTACCTCTTAAGGTCTAATGGGAAAGATATGAAGCTAATACTTTCATAAAAACCTAAGCTAACTCATGCCATAGGCAAGGTTTCTACCTTCTAGTAGTAGAGGTTCTTGTAGTTTAAAGGTTGTATGGAAGTGTAAGGATGAAAGTGCTGAAATTTGTGATGAAATTGACAAGAGATGAAGGCAAGAGACTATAAGGGGCAGAGTGCACGTTTTTTAGGGGGTGTGTGGTGATTTTTGTGGTTTCTTATGCTTAATGCCTAATCCTTCTTATAATTAGTAATGTAACAAATAGCATTAAAATACTATTGTGTCTTAATCTTCATCATTTCTTTCTTTCCAACTAAGTGTCCAACTAACAAGCCTAATTAGGTTAAGTGTTAGTCTAATTAGGTTAAGTGTTAGTCTAGGCTAATTTGGTCCATACATGTATAACAATATCTAGAAAGAATTATACAAGTGTATGCACACTTGTACATAATCATCATTACTTGAAGGATGAAGACTTGAGAATGATTTTCTACCAAGTATAAAACATTTTTATGTTTCTTATACCTTAAAAAACGTCCACCATTAGTTAAAATCTGAAAATGTATAAGTTGTTTACTTATTTTACATATTTATGGAAGAAAATATCATTTAGGGGTAGAAAATGCAATTTTAGGCTTTCTTTACGGTTTTTCCAAACATCTTCTAAATCTTATTACACAAAACCAAACATATATATATATATATATATATTTTTGTGTGTATACATATATTTTTATGAATTATATAGTTTATATGATGCTTAACTAGGACAAGAAATAATCCTAACTTATACATGTTTCGAAAAAATGAATATGCAATACAAGGTATTAACATTATGAAAACGTATACCTATAAATATAAAATAAACACATATAATTATATCTATACATAATGGGAGTGAGAATACGGGTCCTTACAAATATTAATGTAGCATTTTTATTTTAATAAACCTATACTTAAATTATAATGTATTAATGTACTCATATTAGTACACATTGCTAACAATTTCGCTCATAATTTAATACCATACTATATTGATATATACATATGCATAAGTGTATATATTACTTATATTAAACATTTTCTCCAAACAAATTGAGTCAATTTCATTTTCCAAATCCAATTACTTAATTGGACAACTTTTTCAACTTAATTGAGAAAATTATATAATATGACAACCTCAACTAAGTCAATTGGATATTTTTCCCAATTCTTTTGTAAAGGCATAATATTATTAGAAGACAACGTCAAACATTATTATGGTATAGCTCTCAGTCACACTCGATTCCATTCAAATCAAATATAAAATATAATTTAATTATATGATTAAATTTTATTATAAATATTTTTTTCTAAGTTATTACATAAATATATTTTTTTTTTCATATTCTTAGATTTAATTTTCATATTTTCTCTCAAGAAGGCTATTCCACAAGAAGATTCAAGATATGAGGAGCGAAGTAACAATTCGTCTATGCATTTTTCTTTCTCTCTTCTTTCTTGAACTTATTGTAGTGATAAACCTAACTGATTTTATGATATTTTATTTCATTGTGTTTGGCTAGATACTTTGGTAGGATTGCAATGAAACTTATCGTGTGAATCCATGTTCAATTCTCCCTATTTATGAATGTTTGTGAAATTTGTTTCGATTATTCAATTTGATTTGTCTTTCTCAATTATCAAACCAACAATTGCTCATTATGGATCCTAGTTAAGCCTCAACAGAGGTAAATTAGGACCAAACATAAATTGGACAGTGCATGTTCAATTTGCTTCATTAATTCGGTTGTGAGATAGACATATACTCATAACCCGTGCATACCCCATAGAGTAGATTTTAATGCTTTGTTGTGAATTTTTTAGCCATAGACATCTAGGATAGCAATTCTAAAACCTGCTCTTCTGTGATCAATTAATTGATGTGTTTACCGAGTTGTAGCATATCAATTAGAACAATTCTTGACATTAAAGGGCTATGAATTTTATATGTAATCATTGAAGTAGGTGCATAGAATTCATTAACTATAATGCCCCGGTACTTCCTAATATTTTTAAATTAATTATACGTTATTTAATGTTTTATGCAATTATTATTTTATGTGACTCTTATTTTATATGTGTGAATTATGTAATATTTTAGATTATGAAATAGTACTTCCTAGTATTTTAAATTAATTATCTATTATTATTTCCTATTTTATATGATTCTTTTTTCGATGTAAATTGTGTGATATTTTAGAAATAAAATAGGAATGATAACTATGTTTATAATAAACAATTGAATTTATACTAAATATGTATATAAATCGAGATATATATATATATATGTACATACATGTATTTTCAAGAATTACAACTTATTAATTTATTTGTAATAAAATCATATGTATAAATATATATTTCAAAAAATATATCTAGATATATATGTATTTTCGAATTTATATATATATATATATAATATAATATAATATAATAGGTCATTTTTGTGTATCATATATATATATATATATATACTTATCCAAAAATGTCATTTTCATTAATAAAAGCTATCATACACTTCTTAGAGATAAGATTGGATAAGATACACTAAGATATACTAGAATCTTAGATAAGATGTGCTATTAAATGCTCTTATACACTTGTATCCATTCTACCATCACTTGTATGGATAAATTTGAAAGAAGCTAACATTTGTGATTATTCTATTGAAATAGGATAAAGTAGGGCACAAATCATCTAATTTAGGTTAACACTCGTATAACCCTACTATAACTGTAAGGACCCGATTTTCTATGGTACTTTCAATGTATATTATTTGACGCTTAAGTGTGTATTAATTAAGTGTTTCTATGAATAATTATGAATATTGTGTGATATTTTCTTGCAATGACTACTTCACAATGTATGCTTAATCTTATTCACAACATGCATAAGTATTAGAATTATTTTCTTACCTTATTTAGCCAACACAAAATGCATAAAATTCAAGAAAATAAATATGTGTATATATATATATACGTATACACGGCCATACATATTTATACACCTAGGGTTAGAGTATTTTTTTTCATAAAACTCTTGTAAATGTCATTTTTCACAAAAATACGTCATTTTCAAATAATAATGTTGAACTAATTATTTTAATTACTAGGTCATAAGACAATACATATATATATATCAAAATTATTTTTCCATCATATATATATATATATATATATTCAAAAATCCCTATATAAATGTGTATAAAATTGTATTTTTCTTCCTTTAGGTATTATTTCTTCCATAATTTGACTAATTAGACAATATGCAAGAAACACTACAGAAAAAATGCCGGATTTCGGTGGACTATTCCGGTGGAATATTCCGCCGGAATCAAACCCCCGGTTTTTTTTTGAATTTTTTCAATTAAAAATCGGGGGAATATTTCCCCCGGTTTTTTTTTTAAATTTTTTTTAATTAAAATCTGGGGGAAAATTTCCCCCGGATTTTTTTTGAATTTTTTTTAAATTAAAAATCGGGGAAAATCCGGGGGAAAATTTTCCCCGATTTTTTTTAAATTTTTTTTAATTAAAATCCGGGGGAAAATTTCCCCCAGATTTTTTTTTGAATTTTTTTTAATTAAAAAATGGGGGAAATCCGGGGGAAAATTTCCCCTGGATTTTTTTTTGAAATTTTTTTAATTAAAAATCGGGGAAAATTCGAGGAAAAATTTCCCCCAATTTGTTTTTCGAATTTTTTTAATTAAAAACCGAGGGAAATTTCCCCCGATTTTTTTTTTTGAATTTTTTTAATTAAAAACCGGGGGAAATTTGGGGAAAATTTTCCCCCGGATTTTTTTAAATTTTTTTTAAAATTCTCTTGTCAACTTATTGATTTCTAAATTAAGTGAGGAAGATTTTGGGAGAATGTACAAAATAACTCTCAAAAAGCTATAATTTTGAATATTAAGATAACTAAATTTATGCGATTTAATAATTATGTATCAAAAATGCACTTCAAAATTTTTATTTTAAAACTAAAGCTATATAAAAGAATAACGCACTACAATTTTATCTAAAGTATTTATGTAATTTTTAAGGTTTGATACATTTCAAAACGGAGTTCTTACATCACATTTTTTCGCAAGATTTGAATTATTAACTTATGTTAAGAGTGATCTTGGTTTTAAGGGATTTCATAGTAATTTAGTTATATGCATATTGTGTGTTTATGAGAATTTATGCTGGAAATTATGCTAGAGTTGTGCTGGAAATTATGTGTAGTTATGTTTTATACTATGCTAGGGTTTTATCTATGTGTAGTTATGATTTATGTATTTACATGTACACACACATATTCATATATAAACTAGTGGTGAATTATATATCTACTTATACACACACACATCCATATATCACCTAGTGGTGATTTCTATATCTACATCTCCACACACACATCCATATATATAGACTAGTGGTGATTTCTACTTCTACATATACACAAACATGTCCACATATATATACTTGGTGATATGTATATCTACCTATACACACACATGTCCACATATATATACTTGGTAATATCTATATCTACATATACACACACATGTCCACATATATACACTTGGTGATATATATATCTATATATACACACATATGTCCACATGCACATATATTTATATACTAGGTAGTTTTCATCACAAAAACACACACTAAATCCCGCCTACAACCTCCACACCCACAAAATCTTGCATTTCCAAAATATGTATCACACTATATCATTGGTAAACCTTCCCATATACCTATTTATATAATTACCCCTCTTTCTAAACATATATATAGACATATTAACCTTTCTACATATATATACACACTCTTACATCTACAAACTCCTTTCAAAACCCCACTTTCTTCTTACATCTTTGAACACCTACATATATACATATATCCTTTCTATATATATATATATATATATATGTGTGTGTGTGTGTATATACTTGTCCCTCCACTTATAAATATATATACACACATTAGTAGCCTTTTATATATTCTCCCTACTTTCATAAATCACTTTTGGGAAAGGTAGGAATATTGCATTAATTTCCTAAGTAGTGTAGGAAAAGTTCTAATCTTATTATTTTTCTAGTAGTAAAATCTCTATGTTCATTATGTGATCATTATATGAATAATTATGTGATTATTATTTTAATTACGCGAGCATATGTACAAAGTTGTGAATATGTGATTCTTATTTCTATAAGTTGTTGTAGGTGATCGTGATTTACATGAGTAAAAGTATGTTTAAATTTATGGTAATATTTTATTATTTTAAAGTGAGTTTTATAAACATCGATATGTAATTTTGTAAACGAAGCTTTATCAAAATATGTTTTAGTGACAAACACTCAACTTTATATGAACATGGAAGCATGTCTTCCATAAATTATGTGCTATGTGTGAAACTTGAATTGTGTGAATGGGCCCATATGTGCTGGAATGGTCTGGGGGGTGTTCCACCGGGACATACTATTGAGTAGCCGGGAGAGTTCACACCCCTTCCATCTCCTAATCCCCCCTTGGGTAGACGGAGGGATCTACTCAAGAGAGAGGGTCGTAGGACAATACTAGGCGTATACTCGGGATACGACCATTGGAGGATAAGGCTGGCGGGAGAAATGTGCTAGTTGTTATTTCGGTCGGGGTAGTTATAAGGGTCACTGTCAGGTGACAAAAGGTAGAAAGTGTGAAATACGTGTTATCTGTGTAACTAATGTGTAATAACACACACAAGCACCTTAGTTAATTATGTGATATTTCTACTCAACCGTCGCATTGACTCCTTTTTTCCAACACTTTTTAGACACAAATGAGCGGAGGCATTTGAGGGACGCAATGGAACCCATGGGTGTTTTGAAGCATTTTACTTAATAAAATTACTTTTGTATTTTGTGAAATTGTAACTCTTGTAATTTGTATATGTTTTATGTAAAAAAAATTACTATTTATGTTTAATAAAATATAAAGGAATATCGGGGTCGTTACAGATGTTGTTTTACACTATGTTTTAGCTGAACTTGAGGCAAAGGAGAATAGGAATGAGGATGACATAGAAAAGCGTTTTGAGGCTTTTAGCTAGTTATAAGGAAGATTTTTGTAGCAGCGATCATTGTTATGTAATAAACAACTTGTGTGTATATTTTGGCTTTCCGAATAAATGAGTAGTTGATTTCTTAATAATTTGTGAGTACTATGTTTTCATAATTAGCTAAAAGTTTCGGGTCGTCACAATAACACTTGTAGTGATCATGTTCAATTAGCCAAACATATGTATCGATCATCTCCTACTAACACACACATGTATTCATCTTCTTAACCTAGGCTAACACATAAACACATTAAGGTAACACATATACACCAATTAGGGTAACACTTGGGCAGTATATATTAACGCTTGTGTATGAACATATTTAATACTAGAATTAGTTGGCAAGAATTCATTGAATGCAAGAAGATATCTTAATATAATAATCCTATTTCTAGAAGTAAATATTATGAGTAGGGGTCTTCGCCACCATTTCCAACACACAAACACATACACATACACAGTCACACACACACACTTACAAACACTCTCTCAAAAATATTTACATCTATATATACTTATATACATAAAGATAGATAGTTTACTATGTGACGATCCGTAATCCTTAATATTTAAATAATTGATTTAAAATCTCGTGCTTCTTGAAAATATCCTTATTACTTGCTGTTTTCAAATTTTAGTCTGATTTTGAGAGAAATTTACAATTTGAAACCATTCTTGGAAAATTTATCTATTAAATACTTATGAGTTTTCAAAAATAATGCAAACAAATATTCTAGAATTTTATGCATGGAGAAGATGTAAATTTGAATAAATTACATGATTTTCCAAATTTTAGAGGAATTGGACATTCTAACACAATTTTCGAAATACTATGCCCCAAATTGTAATTTTCGAAGATATAACTAAAACATTTTTAATTTCTGGGAAATATACATATAATTTCAGATTTATAAAGATTAAATTTCATCATTTTGGAATTTTTCTAAATTAATTACGAATTTTCGGATTTTAGTCCTTAAAACCCTAATTTTCTGCCCTAAAACCCTAATTTTCGGTTTTTACAAAAATAAAAAATACAAATTCGAATTTTTAATAAAATAAAGATATGATTTCCAATTTTATAAGATGAGGACAATCAAAATCAGATTTTATTTGGTTTTATTTGATTTTGTGTTAATATTTTATTTAAATATCCTATACTAATACAAGATGTTTTTCTTCTAGAAATTATACACTTGTGTGGTCTTCTATCATCTAGTTTCATGACTCATGTATTAGGGTTACACCAAGGCTAGAAATAGAGGAGGGAGGTGGAAGATTGCATTTAATTTGGCATTTAGTTTTAAGCCTAGGTGGTGGATTTGCATTAATTAAGACTTGGTTCCCAGGTCTTGCCTTCTACCCTCATCCTCCACTATAAATAGGGCGGAGGGGTTGCTCACATTTCACACACAAACACACACAAATCCCGCCTAAAACACACTCACCCATACTCACCTTACTTTAAACACTCAAAACACTCTACATTTATATAATATCTCCTACCCATATATACATATATATAAACCTTCCTTTTTCACCTACATATATCCCTATTAGCCCTCTATATACCCTCTTTTGTCCCTATAAACATTTGAAGGTAGAATTGTTACCTTTCTCATAAGTAGTTTAGGCAACATAATCTTAGATTGTTTTCATAAACAAAGCTTTAACTTGGATTTACCAAATAATGGTAAAAATACCAAGTAATTGCCTATGTTCACATTTTAAGATTTTATGCCTCAAACTATTTGCTACACATGTTAATATCATGATAATTGTTTTAATGTTTTTATGCTTTCATAAAGGTACATGCATGAACATAATATGTTTATTTATGCTGTTTATGATCTATGTGTTATGAGAAAATTATTTCTCAAATATGTGTTGGGCCCAAAATATTGTGGAATGGATGTGGCTGAGTTCCGTCGAGACATTCTATTGTAGATGCCGGTATTAAGTGTTCCAGCCCTCCATCTCCTAATCCCTCCTCATATGGGCGGAGTGTTCCATGTGAGAGTGGGTCGTAGGCTTCGGCATATACTTAGGTTATGACCACTGGTGTGACTCAGTTGGGATTGGTGGAATCGCGGAGTGACTTGGTTGGATTATTGATTGTTTGATCGTGGTGGGAGTTATAAGGCATTACATCACTGTATGTGACGAACAAGGAGTATTGTGTGATTTTACACATTTATATGCAATTTTCACACACTTATGTGATCGAGTAATAGTTCTACTCAACCGTTATGTTGACACCTTTTATGAACATTCTTTTAGGCAAAGATGTTATATCAGAGTGCGCAGCGGAAGACCACCGGGCATTACAACAGTTTTATAGTTACTTTTGTATTATTTTAAGCTGTAACTTTTGAATTTCAGTAAAAATATTTATTTGAATTATTATTTATGTTTAATAAAATATGAAGGGTATTTTTCGGGTCGTGGCATACTAAGGTAGGGAGTTTTCTTAATTTCATAAGTATAAGTCCTTACTTTGGTAATTGTTACATGTTTCTATATGTTTTAGCACATTATGCTATATTTATTCATATGCCTTAGTTCATTTTACACTTTATGCATACAAGATTAGGGTCCTTATGTACAATTTATGTTTTAGCATATGTTCTTAAGTTGTACCATTTATATTATTCAAATTATGTTTTCTATGTACCTACGTCTACTATGTGAAAACTTTGTTGCGCATGCGGGCCCAAATGTGGTTCGGTGGGGATGGGGCTGAGTTCAGCTGGGCTGCAACGGGCTTGCCGGTCTTAAAATAAGTTCTCGCCATCCCTGGTTCTAATCCCTCACATGGGCGGAGAGTTCCATGTACTAAAGTGGTTCGTAGGGAAAAAAAGGCATATTCTCGAGATATGACCGTCGGTTGAATAAGGAAGAAAATCTTGATACGGTGAATAAAGTAGGAAAGGGGATTTGTGTTGGGAGTTATAAGGAATTGTGATCACATAGTATGATCCAAAGATAAAGTATTATGTGAAACTATGTAACTACATGGATTTACATCACACACTATCACCTTATGATATTAAGTAAATTTCCTACTCAACCGTCACGTTGACATATGTTATTAACATTTTTTTAGGCAAAGATGATACAATCCATTAGAAGGAAGGCATCGCCGGGCATTATGAAGCTTTTAATTAGCCAAAGTTATTGTTGTCTCTTGTATATTAGTTTTTGTATAACTATGACTTTACTATGTTGTATCAAATTTTTCTATAAAGTTGTTGTGTTCTTATAATAAAATAAGAGGGTATTTTCGGGGTCGTTATGTAATGCCCTGGTACTTCCTAGTATTTTAAAAAATTAATTATATATATTATTATTTCATGTTTTATATGATCATTATGTGAACCTTATTTTATATGTGAATTATGTGACATTTTAGATAACTATGACTATTACATATATAATTCAAAAATATAGATATGAATATATATGTGTGTGTCGATTATATACATAATAGAGATTATTTTATATTTGAAATATTATATACATTAGAGATTATTTTATACAATACTTATATATGAAATATATTTTTAAGGATATACATATATATAACTAATATTTATATATATATATATGTTCGTTGGTATGTATATACATACATATACATGAGATATTTTATATAAATATACATATATATTCCGAGTATATATATACATATAGATATAATATTTCTCTTATATGTAAAATGTCACTTTCATTAACTAATGATGCTTTACACCTAGCTCTTGATTAAGATGATATTGGATACATGTGTATAAATCTTGAATGGATATTAAAACATATGCATGGCTAGGTTTTAAAGAGCTAACACTTGTAAAACTCATATGAAAGTAGGATCAAGTAGGGCACAAATAATCCAATTTAGAGCAACACTTGTATAAACCTATTATCACACTTGTAGTGATCATCTTTACTAACTTAACACATGTATTGATCTCTCTAACTTAGGGTAACATATAAACACATTAGGGCAACACATACACAACAATTAGGGTAACACTTGGACATTTTAGACCAACACTTGTGTATGAACTCATTGAATACTAGGATTAGTTGGAAAGTGTTCATTTAATGCAAGAAGATATCTTAATATAATAATCCGATTTCTAGAGGAAAACTACTATAAATAGATGCCTTCACCACCATTTTCTTCACACAAACACACACAACACACACACGATCACACACACACCGAGCACAACACACACTCACTCACAAACACTCTCTCAAAAAAAATATTTACACACACACACACACACAAAAAGAAAGAAAGTTAGGTTACTAAGGCAGGGAATTACTTAATTTCATATGTATAAGTCCTTACTTTGGTAAATATGTTCCATGTGATTTAGTTCATATTATGCTATATTTTCATATGTTATAGTCATATTATGCTTTCTACAAGATTAGGGTCCCTATGCATAAATTATGTTCTAGCATGATGTTTACGTGTTAGTTAAGATTATGTCTTCCTTATGATAATAAAGAGCATGATTATTATGCTTCTATGTATAACGATTAGTATAATTATTGACACTCTATGTTTTATGTGCAATTATGTCTAAAAATCCATGTTCCATATTTAGTATCTAACACGTTTTAATAGTTACAAAAGTTATGTTTCAAGAATATGTTTATAACTCTAAGCATCTCTTTATTTGTATTATTTGAAAACTTTTGTTGTGCATGCTAGGGCCCTACTGTGTTTCGGTGGTGATGGAGCTGAGTTCGGCCGGGCGGCAATGGGCTTGCCAGTCTTAAAATAAGTTCTCGCCATCCTTGGTCCTAATCCCTCCTTACATGGATGGAGTGTTCCATGCATGAAGTGGGTTGTAGATATTGGCATATTCTTGAGACTATGACCATGGAGAATGAGGGAATTTTTGATATGGAGAATAAGGTAGGAAAGGGAATTGTGTTTGGAAGTTATAAGGAATTTTGATCACATAGTGTAATCTAAAGGTAGTAATGTGAAAATTTTGTGAAAATTGTGAAAATCATGTTATTATGTTCACTTAAACACACGCTTTTACCTTATGATATTAAGTGATATCCCTATTCAACTGTTATATTGACGTGTTTTATCTGCAAGGGGAAGATTTTGTCGAGGATATGACGAGCAAGACCATAGGGGATTACGAAGTTGCTAATTAGGAATTACTATTAGTTGTTATTGTACTATACCACATTTATTGTAAACTTTGTGGTAATAAAGCCATTGAGGTGTTGTAAATATTAGTAATGACTTTGTAGTATTAAACATATTATTATTTTGTGCTCTTTCTATTTGTTTACTATTTTAAAAGAAGTCTAGGTCGTTACACGTTACATTAGCACGCTTGTTCTACTTCAAAAGAAGACTTCAAATACATTAGTGAATTGGATCATGGGCTAATAATAATTTAAATATCGAGGCTTGTTCTTCACTACTTGAAGGGACTCGATTGAAAAAGCTTAAGCCCTAGCTTTTCTAGTAAATATTTATCCTACATTGTTTTGTTGCATTGATATTTTATTGTGTTTCATTAACTCCTATCAAAAGTATGAAATCTACGCAATAGTGAAACTACAAGTTTGGAACTTGCTAACTTTTTGACCCTGTGGGAATTATAACTCGACTCGTAAACCACTCTATTACTTGTTTGACCCATTCACGTGCGAAAATTTCTCAGCAAGACTTTAGCGTTGTTGACAAGATTACAGCATTCCGCAATATTAAATTAGTGATAGTATCTATTGATTTAACATTATTCTTTTATTATTCGTTATTGTGTTATTTAGCAACAGGGCCGAATGACTGTGATGAATAATGAAAACAACAAATTGATACCTACTCGAACAGTTATAGGTTGGCATGTTTGTGTGCATTATAGGAAACTTAATAATGCAACCCATAAGGACCAGTTTCCTCTACCTTTTATTAATCATATATTGGAAAGATTAGCGGGTCAGTGGTTACTCACAATATTGTTTCTTAGATGGTTCTTATGGGTATAATCAAATTGCAATTGCACAACAAGACCAAGAGACACCGCTAGAAAAACTGCATTTAGTCATGGATTTTAGCCACGGAAAAAATCCGTGGCTAATAGCCACGATTAGCCACGAATTTAAAAAAAGTCATGAAAAAAAAATAGTCACGGAAAATCCATGGCTTATTTTTGGTGGCTAAAATTGGCACGAAATTTGGCGCCAATTTAGCCACGGAATAGCCAAGGAAAAGATATTAGCCACGGAATTTCTGTGGCTATTTTTAATGCGGTTTGAACGCTTGACCTCTTGGTTGAGGTTAGAGTATCAAACAACTACACTACTTTAATTTTTTGTTTAAGAATTAGTTTTTAAATTATGCAAAATTCTAAATATAAATTATCTAAATAAATTTTTGTTTTTGCTATTAATTTATTAAATATTTGTTATAATTAACAAATTACTTATTCAATCACTAAATACTTTTCAATATAAAAAAAACCAAAGATTAGGAAAAAAAAAATAAAGGACTAGACCATGACATATAACATGATATATATTGCATTTTCAAAATATTTGAAGGCTACAACCCGAATAAGATCTCCTATTTTATATGTTATTTTATCTTTTATTTCATAATACACATTTATGCTATATAACTATGTGTTTAAAATTATTTTCTTAATTATACACTTGATTTAAAATCTTTACAGCTGATGTAAATTCGTGTATGTAATAAAGAAGAAAATGAAACACGTATTTGGAATATAAGATTAAAGGTGTGGCTACATGTAATGACCCAATATTTCTAGGTATTTTAAAAATTAATTATATGATTAAATTATCTAGTGTTTCATGTAATTATTATTTTGTATGTGAAATATGTGATTAAATTGTTTAGTGTTTTATTATTTTATAGGTGAAATATGCAATAACTACTATGTTTTCATACTAACCATTTGATTCTACATATGTGCATATAAATCAATTTATATATAATTCTATACATGCACTTTTTAAAATTATAATGATAGGAATTATTAGTAATAAAGTCATATATATAGTATTTTTATGTTTCGAAATATATAAATAAGTAGTAGTTAAAACAATTTTCAATAATTATTATAATTTCTTACATATTAATATCTATATTTATAATTTTTAAAATATAAGGAAAATATATATCCTTTTTTTTTAAATTACGTACACACACAAATATTAAGATTAATATATTGATATATATATATATATATAAATTCTTACATATATATGCATACTTACATAAATAGATCTATATATCTATATACATATAAGTTCGTGTATATATATATATACACTCACATAAATAACTTAAACACTAAGTATGATTAAAAATATTTAATTAGATATTTAACAAACACTTATATCAAAATAGTCGTATATATATGCAGATATTCTACTCATATATCCATATAGTCAAATATATATATATATAGTCATATAGATATATACATATCTACAAACTAAGAAAATCTACATATCTACATATATATATGACCGTGTGTGTATATATATAATCTACACATAATTGTTCATAAAAATATGTTATCTTTTATCCTATCTTTTAAAGATATTTGAGCCTAACATTAAATGACCCTTCACACTTGTATAAATCATGTTACAAAGAGTAACATTTGTAATCATCAAGTTTACCTAGAGTATGATTCATGGGATTAGGGTAACAACTAAGGGGAATTAGAGTAACACTTGTATAAGTGTAGACTACCACCTATCTATTGAGTTGGAAGATAATCATTAATACTAATTAATGTTATAAAATATAATAATGCCATTCCTAAGAACTATAAATAGAAGACTTTGTCCTTTATTCACAAACACAACACACACACTTCATACACACACACGGTACATACATGTATATATATATATAGTGCACATGACACACATACAACACAAACACACTCCCTACTAGCTATACACACACACTTCACGTCACAGACACACACAATTCTCTTCACACACACACACGGTGCACATATACACACACACCCACATATCTATATTTATATAGTATTCTCTCATACACACACACACACACACAAATATATATATATAGATATATAAATATATCAAGAAGGCTAGTTAAGGTAGGAATTTCCTTAATTACATAAGTTACTTTCTAGTGCTAGTTTATTATTTTACTATCATGATATTATGCTTCATTATAGTACTAAAAGTTATAAGAAATTATGTTTCTAGTTATATTCATATCTTATGTTCATGTATGTTTATTATTCCAAAATATGTTGTTTGTATGCTTTTATATTTAAAGTTATAAGTATGGAAGTATGTTCCTTATGTGAAATTATGTGAGAATATGTTTATGTGACAATCTTTATTTGTGCGTGCCGGGCCCAAATGTGTTATTGGTGTGGATGGGGCTGAGTTCGGCCGGGCGGCAATGGGCTTGCCGGTCTTAAAATAGTTCTCAGCATTCATCCCATCTTTGCATGGACGGAGTGTTCTATGTATTGGTATTGGTTGTAGGGAATTGGCATAATCTCGAGATATAGCCACCGATGTGAACGGATGGAATCGATATGGACGGATGGAATATGGGGATTAATGATGTGAACGGTTGGAATATTGTACTGTGAGAGACATAAGGGAGTCACTAATAAGTGACTCAAAAAGGTAATATTATGTGAGATATCATGACTATGTGCACATACTATACACACGAGCACCTTATGTGATTAAGTGAAATTTCTACTCAACCGTCGTGTTGATTCTTCTTAATATGACTATTTTTAGAAAGAAATGAGATAGCGGATCAGAGTAGGCGCAGCAGAAGCATTTGGAGGCCTATTATACAATAAAGTTATTTTGTATTCTTTTTGGAAAATTGTAACTCTTGAATTTTGTACGAATTTTATGTGAAAGTAATTATTTATACAACTACGAAAATATTACCATTGCGCGTTTCGGTCCAAGTTTATTTTAATAAAATAAAAGCGTATTTTTCCGGGTCGTGACACTACAACCCCTTCGGTGGTCTTGATACTCACTACTAGAAAAAACTGGATTTAGCCACGGATTTTAGCCACGGATTTTGGCAAAAATCCGTGGCCCAGAAAATTAGCCACAGATTAGCCACGGATTTTATCCGTGGCTAAAAGTGGCGTGGCTAACGTTAGCCACGGCCTTTACTCAGCCACGGATTAGCCACGACTAGGCTAGCCACGGTCAGGCCGTGGCCAATTTGGCCACAGAATTCTGGAAAATATAAGGTCATGGCTATTAGCCACGGCCTGGCCGTGGCTAATCTTAAAAAAAAATAAAAAAAAAATAAAAACATGGAGACCCCCCCACCCCCACCCAGGTACCCCCCCCCCCAACCCACCCTCGAACGAAGCCCATTCTCCAAAGAGTCATATAGATATTTTTAACATTTTTGCACTACATGGGGTTTGAACCATGAACCTTATGGTTGCAATTGTGGCATCAAAGCCACTAAGCCACTTGACATCTTTGGTTGTGAAACGATTTATCTTATATTTAACATATATCTATGTTATATTTTAAATTTAAATTATCTATTTTTATAATTTATTAGTTTACTAATTTTTGATTTATTAACTAATTTTTATTTTTTATTTCAAATATGTAGGTAAAATATTTATTTCAACAATTTCAAATACTAATTTTATTTTCCTATTGAGTAAAATGAATAATAATCCTAAATCAATTTAAATACACAAATCAAATATTTGAATTTATTTTGTTAAATTAGTTATTTAAATTAATTTTTGACGAGTTATATCAAATGATTTTTGATCACTAGTTAAATAAAACTCGCTTTACTTTTTTTGTTCATATATGTATTTAAGTATAGCTCTATCTTCATATTGTGGGATAACTTTCATAATTTAATGAAATCATTTATGTTGAATCTACTTTATTACATGAATATACATCAATTTGAAATATTTTAAATTAAGTATATAATTAACAAAATAATTTGAAACACATAGTTCTATAGCACAAATCCACATTATGAAAAGTATTCCTTTCTTTTTTTTTACTAATCTTTGGCTTTTTTTTGTTATTGAAAAGTATTTAGTGATTGAACAAGTAATTTATTAATTATAAGAAACATTTAATAAATTAATAGCAAAAACAAAAATTATCAGAAAAATTTATTTAGATAATTTATATTAAGAATTTCGCATAATTTATATTAGTTAAGTACAGCAAAAACTAATTCTTCAACAAAAAATTAAAGTGGTCCAATGGTTGAATACTTTAATTTCAACCAAGAGGTTAAGAGTTCGAATTACATTAGATTCAAAAAATAAAAAAAAATTATTCTATGGCTAACAACTAGCCATGGTCAGACCGTGGCTATTAGCCACGAGCTAGCCACGGCCTGACCGTGGCTAGGCTAGCTCGTGGCCAATAGCCACGGCCAGACCGTGGTTAAACCACTTTGGCCTTATTATCTTAGTTTTTTTACACTTAAATATTGTAAATTATCAATAACAATTATACGCTGTTGAATTATTAATAAAACTATAATATAAGTTATGACAATTGATCAATTATAAACTTTCAAAATCAGATAATTAACTCTTATATATAAACAATTGACAATAAACAATGAAATTGACTGATTAGGAGTATACTTATATACATATATATGTAGTATAATCCAACATATATTGTGATATTATAATAAAATAGTAAATTAAATCTAAAGAAATAATTATGAAAGTTAAGTTGTATATTAACTCAATAGAATAGTATAATATTGTCAAATAATTAAAACGATCATTCGTCATTGGAATTGATATTGAAATAAACATTGAAATATATCAATCATCTATATATTAGTGTATTATATGTCTAATACATATTATATATGTACATATATATCTTATATATATACATCTAATTATATATAAATACACATGTATAGAAGTATATCGAATCTTATATTTATGTAATATATCGAATCATTTATTATATACAACTATCAATATATATATATATATATATATACATATATTAGTTAAGTATAGCAAAAACTGATTATTAAATAAAAAGTTAAAGTGGTGTAGTGGTTTAATGCTCTAATTTCAACTAAGAAGTCAAGAGTTCAAACCATACTGAGCGTCCAAAAAAAAAAAAACAAACGTGGCCACGGATTTTTAGCCACGGTCTGGCCATGGCTAATCCGTGGCTGTTAGCCACGGCCTGACCGTGGCTAAATTAGCCACGGATTGGTCGTGGCTAATCTGTGGCTAAAAATTGGCGGCAAATTTTGGGCCAATTTTAGCCACCAAAAGTAGCTACAGCCAATCCGTGGCTAAGTTTTTTTCTTTTTTTTTTTTAAATCCGTGTCAAATCCGTGGCTAGTAGCCATTGATTAGACACAGATTTTTTCCGTGGCTATTAGCTGTTTTTCTAGTAGTGACTACTTGTCAAAATAAATGATTTTATTAAATTATAAAAGTTATCCCGAAATATAAAGTTAGAACTATACTTGATTGGATTTATGAACCAAAAGAATAAAGCGATTTTGATTTAACTGGCCAAAAATCATTTGATATAACTTGTCAAACATTATTTTAAATAACTAATTCAATAAAATAAATTCAAATATTTTATTTATGTATTTAAATTGATTTAGGGTTAATGTTCATTTTACTCAATAGGAAAAGAACCGTGATCCATAAATACCAAGGTGGTCAACGTTGGCCTCAGTTGGTCCATGGCTTGGTAATTCCGTGGCTACAAACTCGTGGCTAAATTTAACCACGCCACTTTTAGCCACGAAAAAAATCCGTGGCTAATCCATGTCTATTTTATTTAGCCACGGATTTTTTTTTCCAAAATCCATGGCTAAAACTGAGTTTTCTAGCCACAAAATGTTGTCAAAATTTGGTCCATTTTTTCTTAAATGTGACAATTGTTCTTATTTAATTGAAGATCTTTTGTGATTAAATTGAAAATTTAGAATTAGAAATTGTTTCACATTGATCCCTTGCCCAAACGAAAGTAAGAACTTGAGTATTGCATATGATGACCTTCACTTATACTTGTTTTAAGCATTTGAACATATTAAAAAGCCCTATTGGCATTTGTTAACTTTGATATTATTTATACTTGATAGAAATTTGGAATTTTTTGGTTATAGTTAGAAGCTTGGGTAGATGTGATAAGAATTCAAAGGAATTTCTTGTCGTGCTCTGTGTTGGATTTTTCTCTAATTTAGTGGTCTTAAGTATTAAGTTATTATACACGGTCTACTATCTCATTAAAAGGAGTCCAATTATGTGATCCATTAACAAATAAATTTAATGGGCTAATAGAAATATTACATTTGAGTATGGGCTTTTCATGTGTAGAAGTCCATTCACACTTTAGTTATGTTTGATGGGCTCATAATTAAAGCGTGATATATCAGGTATATTAGGGTATGATCCCTAAGCCAAAATATAATGACATTTTTTTTTCTGCCCCATCTAAAAGAGAGAATACAGAAAAGTTACGTTGTTTTCCCTTGGCTTAGAAGATCACCAACCCTAACTCAACTTATCTTTCGCATCTCTAATGGATCAAGATTAGTGATTACGGTTTAAGCATTATTTAGTTATTTATTAGAGATCCTATGTACGAACGATTCATAGCAATCGTATTTTTTTTTTGTTTCATATTATGGATTATTTTTTTTGAATCCATATTTATTAAAGTTTTCAACAAGTGGTATCAAAGCAAGACTGGATAAAAAATCAAACATGTTTTAGATTTATCCGATTATGATTTGATGTTTTTTGAGCATGCTTTAATTGATTCACAACTTATATATTTATGTTGGTTATATATTGTGGATGTATGTTCATATTCATAAATTTTGATTTATTTTATGTCATTATGTAATCTTCCGTATTGTTGGATCAATCCATAAAGCTTTATTTCGGATGTTTTTTTGTTGTTCAAAGTTTGTTTGCCATAAAACAATAAAAAAAAATGTTGGTTGATGTAAAAGAAAAAAAAGAAAGGGTTACAGAACTCTAATAATTGTAAACAGCGGATCTTGAACCTGAGACCATGAAGTTGGGCTTTTACAGTCGCGACCTCTAGGCTATTACTCAGTCCTCTATCATTATTATATGTGTCATTATTTGTACTCGGGATTGAACCCGCATCAGGCCAAACAAAAAAAAAGGGGTTATGTAGCCACATTGAGTCAAACCTGGCCGGTATGATGGCATTGTGGTCTCTTTACCACCACACTCCTTTACGATATTGTTATGTTCTTCCCTGTTTTCTATTTTCTATTTACAGAAATAGTATGCATATTAAAGTCCGAACCCAAAATAAGAAAAATGGTTTTGAACTCATGTATACAACATGGCATTATAGTAAGTGCACCACTTGACCATATTGTTATCACAATACAATTTGTGTATTTAGCTTTATATATATGAGGTCAATTTTAAGCAGTGCTTGTGGAATTTGAATAAGAACAGTATATAGGCCAGAAACCAGGACGGCCAGACGAAAAGAGTCATCTCTAATTGTAAGGACCCGAATTTTCCTTTCGATTATATATATATATATATAGATATACCTATATACCTAAATGTGAACAATTTACATGTTTCTATGTATGAGTGTTCATTATTTTCATACTTTTTGGTACATGTTCGTTTTGAGTGCAACATGTACACGTGTAGGATTCATTCTCGTTTTAGTTAATCGCCATACAACTATAAAATTCAAGAAATATAGGGATACATAGATAAATATATATATATATATACATGGTTTATATATGTATATATACTTAGTCTTAGTAGATTTTCTTGTAACTTTTCTAACTTTTGCAAAAAAGCCCCTAAAGTATAGGTAAATTGTATTTTCTACCCCTAGATATTATTTTCTTCCCTAATATGAATAAATTTATATAATATACAAGAAATATATTATGTTTTCAGATATTTTAAGGGAGGGGGACGAATTTTTGAAGGGGTTTTGGGAGAGAAAATAGAAGATATTAAATACTAGGCTTGTTTGAATCTTATCCTCCAAGATTGCCAAATACAATGTATAAATACACTTGGCATACACCTTCTAGAGGTATAACTACTTGGTTGGCCATGGTTAAAGTAGAGCAACACTTAAGCTACTTAGACCCAAATACTTGGCCAATTAGGGTAATAATTAGACAAGGACTTAATGCTATTTTATTGCTATGTCTTGTTATTAGTATATATGTAATATTACTTGGAAAAATACCAAAACCACCACACACACACCCTAAAATCCGGCCACACACACACACACACACTTCATTCCTCTTGTTTTCATTCCATTTTCCTAATATCCTTCAAGTCTTGAAACCCTCTCACCCCTTCAAACACTCACCCTACTTCAAACCCTACAAGGAGAGGAAGAAGACATATCAAGGTAGAAATTGGCCTATGGCATGAGTTAGGGTTAGAATTTATCAAACTCTTAGTATTTTATCTTCCCAATTAGGCCTAGGAGGTGACCACAAGTTGGTTTCCATCTTGGGTCCAAGGGGATACAATATGTGTTAGTTATGTATGTGTTTATGATGCATGGTAGGTTACAATCTTTGAGTACACATGCTGAAATTTATTGAACCTATGCTTAAGTGATGCTTGAGTTCTATGTTATCATGTTTTATGCCTTCTTATAGTCTTATTTATGTGCTAGTAGTTAAAATATTAAGGGTTCAAAGCTGGAAATTTTGAGGTGTACACATGCTGAAATCACTGTTCATACAGAAACTTTGGTTTTCGAAGCTGAAAAGTTCGATTTTTGCACGGCTGGAAAATCCGAAAATTTCCGACCAAAAACCTGGTTTATATACTTTAAATTCAGTGTAGAATAAGCTGTAGAAACAGGTTTTGAAAAGCTGGAGGTTTGGGTTACGAGAACTGGAAATTTCAGCGGTTGCGCGCTAAAAGTGTTTTGCGTCGCAGTCTGCAAATTCTAGCTCTCGTAAGCTGAAATCTCGGTATTTTTCCAAATAAATGTCTATTTTACAACCTTATACATATATGTGAAGAGTTTCAGGAAGTTTGGAGGCTTGAAATTTCTGTTTACATGATCTAATGTCAGTTTCGCAAAAATCGGAAATTTTGTTACTCCATGCTGAAATTTGTGCACTAGTCACTGAAACAGTTTATGTTATGCTAAAATTGTGATTCAAATGTGTTGGAATTATGTGTGTAAGGGCCCTATATGTGTTCGGTGTGGATGGGGCTAGAGTTCGGCCGGGCGGCAATGGGCTTGCCGGTCTTAAACCAGTTCTCGCCATCCATGTCCTATTCCCATCTTGCATGGACGGAGAGTTCCATGTATTGGTTGTGGGTCGTAGGTTTTTGGCATATACTCGAGATATGACCACCGGTGTGTATAGGTTGGGTGGGAGTTTCGGTTGGAATTTGGTTTACGGCACGGCGAGATAAGGTAGCCACCCTCCGAGGTGGAAAATGGTAACAACGTGTTGAATTGTGATGCTCTATCAGATCTGGAAATTTATATGATTTGATCATGAAAACTGAAATTTCTATGGTTTTATGTGTGGTTTATGTGCTCGTATGACAATATGCAATTTCACACGAACACCTTATGTCTATGCGAATTTCTACTCAACATGTGTATATGTTGACATTGTTGCTTTCATTATGTTTTTAGCTGGATTTGAGACACCAGAAGATAGGAACGAGGAGGAGGTAGGAGGTCGCTTCGAGGCGTTTAGTTAGTTATGTATATGTATTAAGTTAGAAACTTGAAAGTTAAGAGTGTGTGCATGTAATAAATGAATTATGTAAACCTCTCTTTTGGAATATAAGTATGTATGCTTGGGTTTCATTGTGTTTGTGCTAGCATGTTTTGGAAAAATGGTTCTATGAGAGATGTTGCATAATTAATTAGAGGTTTCGGGGCGTCACAGGTGGTATCAGAGCAATAGGTTTTGGGATGTACAAATTTTTGAATTTTGAATTGTTTAACTTTTGAACTTGTGTGTAGGAATGGCCTATTCGGGAGAATCGTCTACTCGTAGGTCAAGGTACCCGTGTGGATCTTCTCGAATTTCCTCAGTCCGTTTTCACCCATCCCAAGTGGATGAGCTGTTGGTAGAGCTAAGGGTACTTGAAGAGAAGCATGAGAAGTTGCAAGAGGAGTTGTATCACACGCGCCTTAGTCTAGAAGGCGCGCAGAACCATATATACCAGATCCATCAACACTACCAAAGCACTCTTGGGTTTGTGTACATCATGGTTAGGGATCTCCTAGGGATTATTGAGGAGAATTTGTTGCCGAACCCAAACCCGGACGTAGTAAACATAAACTCCGGGGATGGTAGTAGACTTGCTCTGTATGATCTCGACTAGGATAGATGGTTAACTTTTGGAAGATGGTTTAGCCTTTGGAAGGCTTAGAAAGCACCGTAGTATTTTGGCTAGTAGATTGTATAGTCGGTGCTTGTATTTTGCGTTTGCCATGGATGTTTTTGCGTTTGCTGAATGTGTAACCTTTATGTATATATAAGTTATGTCACTCCTATATATATATGAAATAAGCGGGCTTTGTTTTATGTTACTAAATTGATTTTGTTTAATGTAGATGTCAAATAGGCGAACACGTAGCAACAACGGAAATTCGGATGGACAACTAACGGCTATTGTCGAACGAATCACCACCCTACTTGAAAATCAGAATAATCATAATCATAATCAGGTGGAGACCAACAATGATGCCATTGCCAATTTCCTTAAGTTGGGACCTCCGAGTTTTAAGGGAGAACCGGACGATGTTAAGGCCACCAATTGGTTGGAGGCCATAGAAAAGGTTTTTGAAGTCGTGTCGTGTGGAGAGGAGAAAAAAATTATCTTAGCCACTTTTAGGCTGGAAGAGGATGCGAGACACTGGTGGAAACATGTTAGTCAGAAGTGGGAAGAAACGAGGGTTCCGCGTACGTGGGCGAACTTTGTCCAAGAATTCAACAAGCAATACGTCCCTCGGGTCGTACAAGAGAAAAGAGAAAGAGAGTTTTTAAATCTAGAACAACGAGAGTTAAGTGTGGCCCGATATGAGGCGATGTTTACTCGATTAGCTAGGTTTGCTCCCTATTTCATCGAAAGTGAAGAAAGGAAAGTTTGGAAATTTATTGGCGGTCTAAGGATGGAAATCCAAGATAAGTTGGCCGCGGTACAGATGCCTACGTATGTGGTGGCAGTGGAAACTGCCCTGAAAGTCGAAAGCACGATGGAACAGCTAAAAGTTAAGCGTGGACAGTTTGTAAGGCCTTCGCCTTCGGGAGGTCAAGGAGGAAGGAATTTTGGAATGAGCAATAAAATTGCCAAGACTAGTTTATCCGGTCCCCGGACGAATCCTACTAATTTCCCAGCACAGAAAAACATCACATGTACTTATTGTGGAAAGCCTAACCACACTGAAAGCCAATGCTGGCGTAAAGCAAAGAAATGCACCCGATGTGGAAGTGCCGAGCATTTCATCAGAAATTGTCCGCAATTGGGAACACCACCGGTTTCATCTCAAGAAAAGACCGGTAAGGAAGGCGGGAATCGCATGAGCAAGCCTCGGGTCCAAGGCAAAGTGTTCGCAATAAACCAAGAGAAATTTTCTGAACCTACGGTGGTGGAAGGTACGCTTCCGGTTTGCCGACATTTAGCTAAAGTATTAATTGATCCTGGATCCACGCATTCCTATATATCGTTTGATTTCTTTTCGAGTTTAATGTTGCAACCCAAAGTTTTACCTTATGAGTTAGAAGTAAGTACTCCGATGGGAACTTCCTGGAAGACGGATCGGATTTATGAGAATTGTGAAGTGGTAGTAGGTGGGAGAACAATGAATGCCGATCTGGTTTTGTTACCTATAAATGCTTTTGACGTTATATTGGGCATGGATTGGTTAGCCGCACATTATGCTCAAATAGACTGCCATAAGAAAGTAGTGCGGCTATGTATACCTGGCTGTCCCGTAGTCGAGATAAGAGGAAATAAAGTTTCCCCATCAATACCAATCATCTCGGCCATAAAAGCCCGTCGATTGCTCAGAAAAGGGAATGAGGCATTTTTAGCTTACGTATTTAATAAACAGGGGGAGAAAAAGAAACTAGAAGATGTTTCAGTTGTAAAGGAGTTCGTAGATGTTTTCCCTGATAATCTACCAGGTTTACCACCGCATAGGGAAATTGATTTCGTCATTGAATTGCTACCCGGAACAGCGCCTATTTCCAAAACTCCTTACAAAATGGCTCCTGCCGAGTTGAAAGAGCTTAAAACCCAATTAGAAGAATTGCTTGATAAAGGATTCATCCGGCCAAGTTTTTCACCTTGGGGAGCCCCGGTTTTGTTTGTCAAAAAGAAGGATGGAACCTTGCGGCTATGTATTGATTATCGATCCCTTAACCAAGTTACTATCAAGAATAAATACCCGTTACCCAATATTGATGAGTTGTTCGACCAACTGCAGGGAGCGTCCGTATACTCCAAGTTGGACTTGAAATCTGGGTATTATCAAGTTAGAATTCGAGAAGAAGACATAGCTAAAACAGCCCTCAACAGTCGCTATGGGCATTATGAATTTGTAGTCATGCCCTTCGGATTAACCAACGCACCTGCTACATTTATTGTGACATCCCGATTTTTGGTCTAACAACTATATAAACCGGTTCTTATGATATACACGCATGCTTACTAATATTTCATGTTTTGTATGATCCTTCTTTTATATATGAATTATGTGAGGTGATAATTACATGATTTTCCAAATTTTAAACGAATTTGACATTCTAACACAATTTTCGAAATCTTATGTCCTAAATTGCAATTTTCGAAAATATAACTAAAACATTTTTAATTTCTGGAAAATATACATATAATTTCAGATTTATAAACATTAAATTTCATAATTTTGGAATTTTTCTAAATTAATTATGAATTTTCGGATTTTATGCCCAAAAACCCTAATTTATGCCCTAAAACCCTAATTTTCAGTTTTTACAAAATAAATAAATACAAATTCGAATTTTTAATAAAATAAAGATATGATTTCAGATTTTATAAGATGAGGACAATCAAAATCAGATTTTATTAGATTTTATTTGATTTTATTTGATTTTGTCTTAATATTTTATTAAAATATCCTACACTAATACAAGATGAATTTCTTCTAGAAATTGGGCACTTGTGTGGTCTTCCATTCATCTAGATTCATGACTCATGGATTAGGGTTACACCAAGGCTAGAATAGAGGAGGGAGGTGGAAGATTTCATTTAATTTGGCATTTAATTCTATGCCTAGTTGGGAAATTTGCATTAAATGGAAAGATTTGCATTTAGTAAACCTTGGTCCCCAAGTCTTGCCTTCTACCCTCATTCTCCACTATAAATAGGACCTCCCACATACTTCTCCACCCCAAAAAACGTCCTCACACATACACACACTATACTCTCTCTATTTTCTTCCACAAACACACAAATCCCGCCTAAAAACACACCCCCTCACTTACTCTACTCTCAACACCCAAAACACTTCCTATTTATAACCTATCTTCCACCCACATATATGTACACACAAGCCCTTCTATTTTAATCCATATATACCTAATAACCTTCCACATACTCCCTTATTTCCCTCACGTACTCTTGAAGGAGGAAGTCAAGTTGATCTAGCCGAAACAAATCTATAAACTTGATAAACTCCTAAGGTGAGTGCTTTGTCAATTCCTTTTTGGGGCTTTGAACTATATGATATAAATATTATTCGTATAGCCTACCTTATTGAATTTATGCGATCAAATCTTTCGAAAAATGTTTTCCATACATATAAGACAAGTTATTTTCAAAAATATTGCATTCTCTGATATTGCCAGTTGTATCTGTCCCGAAATGATTTTTGACACCTTTGGGATATCATATTTTAATTATATTTCTATGTATCCCAGGTGTAAAAATAAGTTATTGCTTTGTTGACAAGTTGTGAGCCATATCTGTTTCGTTATATTTCCGTTTACCCTTGGGGACGCCCTTGGGAAGTTTGGGCCCAGGTACTTATAAGAGGAATTTTATCGGGCGGAACGGACCGTCGATGGAACCTTTTATATGATACCATTCCGTGAAACCAATTTCTACGTACAGCCGGAGGATGACTGTAGTAGGGATTGGAGCGATGTATTGCACGGACGCGTGATACATCTCCGTCTCGTTTAATGTCGAGGTGGCTTCTCGACAAGGGAGGCATAAGGGTTTCTATTATGATTTATCTGTTTTGGGTAGTCATAAGGTTGGAGACTCCGTCTTGGGCTCACTGTCCGTATTACTCAGTTCAGTTATTATTATCAAGTTACATTTCACCCTACGTGCACTTTATTATGATTTAACTGTTTTGAGTCTCATTTTCAGTCAATTATATATCTATCTATATGTGGCCTCACTAAGTCATTTGGACTTAACCCCTCGTTTCTTTCTGTTCATTGCCTCAGAATCAGAATAATGGGAGTACATAGGATGGTAGCCGCTCCTCCAGTTGTATATTAAAACTTCATTTTGCTTTGTCTTGCTTTATAATCTGTAATTTGCTACTTGATGCCACTAGTTGGCTATTTTGATGTTGTACTCGGTTGCGCTACTTGGTTGTACTAAACATAGTTATATATATTATCCATGTTGCATATTTTACTCTACCTCCACTGCGTATTGTTAAGTTAGGCGTTCGTATTGGGTATGAATTCCAAAATTTGTGCTCAATGCGATCGTCGGTGGTCTCCAACCGTATAGGAAGATCCTAGCGGGAGGGGTGCCACATTTATGGACTTAATGAATCGGGTATTCCAACCTTATTTAGATCGGTTTGTCGTGATTTTTATCGATGACATTTTGGTGTACTCAAAGTCTGAAGAAGAGCATGAGGGGCACTTGAGGATAGTATTGCAGACCTTGAGGGAAAGAAAGCTTTATGCGAAATTTAGTAAGTGCGATTTTTGGTTAAGACAAGTAACTTTCCTCGGGCATATTATCTCACAAGAGGGAATTTCGGTAGACCCCGATAAAATAAAGGCAATTACAGAATGGAAACAACCCTCTAATGTAACAGAAGTACGAAGCTTTCTAGGGCTGGCCGGCTACTATCGACGGTTCATTGAAAACTTTTCCAAGATTGCTCGTCCTTTGACAAGGTTACTCCAACTGAAGGTAAAGTTTGAATGGGACCAACAGTGTGAAGCCAGTCTCCAAGAATTAAAGAACCGACTAGTTACGGCCCCCATATTAACTCTACCAAATGGAAGTGATGGGTTTGTAATCTATACGGATGCGTCTAAAGAAGGACTTGGTTGTGTGCTGATGCAAAACGGAAAAGTCATCGCCTATGCCTCCCGAAAACTCAAACCTTACGAGGAGAATTACCCGACTCATGATCTAGAACTTGCTGCCGTAGTGTTTTCCTTAAAGAAATGGCGACATTATTTATATGGAACCTCTTTTGAAGTTTTCACGGATCACAAGAGCTTAAAGTACTTGTTCTCACAAAAGGAATTGAACATGAGGCAAAGACGATGGATCGAGATGATCATGGATTTTAATTGTAACATCCAATACCATCCAGGGAAGGCCAATGTGGTAGCCGATGCGTTGAGTAGAAAACCTAAACTCGCATGTCTGATGATGCATGAATGGCATTTGTTAGAAGAAATTTCTAAATGGAATCCAAGAGAAAAGAAGTCCGGAATGTTCCTCTCCCACTTACAAGCCCAACCTGCTCTAATACAAAAGATTAGAGAGAAGCAAGCAGAGGATGATGGATTGCAAAGAATAAAGGGTGAAATCAGCAGTGGGCAAAGGACAGAATTCACTTTGTCATCCGATGGGATAGTAAGATTTCAAGACAGAATATGTGTTCCCGATGATGACGAGTTGAAGAGAGAAATATTAGAAGAAAACCACAAATCCAGATATACAATCCACCCGGGAATAACTAAGATGTATCAGGATGTGAAAAAGCAATATTGGTGGAATAATATGAAAAGGGAAATAGCGGAGTTTGTAGCAAAATGCTTAACTTGTCAGCAAGTGAAGGCTATTCATCAGAAACCTTTTGGAGTATTACAGCCCTTACCTATACCCGAGTGGAAGTGGGAGCACATCACTATGGACTTCGTCATGGGACTACCTCGAACATCAAAAGGCAATGATGCGATTTGGGTAGTAGTTGATAGACTCACAAAAAGTGCTCATTTCATCGCATTCTCTAAGACTTGTTCCTTGGACAAAATGGCTGAACTCTATAAACAGGACATAGTTAGACTTCATGGCGTCCCATTAAGCATAGTCTCCGATAGAGATCCTCGGTTCGTTTCCAAGTTCTGGCAAGGATTACAAAATGCTTTGGACACCAAGTTAAATCTTAGCACAGCTTTTCATCCTCAAACGGATGGACAAACCGAAAGGGTTATACAGATTCTCGAAGATATGCTCCGAGCTTGTACCATTGATTTTGGAGGTAGTTGGGATCGACACTTAGCACTGGCAGAGTTTGCTTATAACAACAGTTATCAATCCACGATCGGTATGGCACCATTTGAAGCTCTATATGGACGAAAATGTCGGTCTCCAGCTTGTTGGAACGAAGTGGGTGAAAACAAAATCATTGAGTCCGAACTAGTACAAGAAACCACTGAAGCCATTAACCTTATTCGAAAACGCATGACAATTGCCCAAAGTCGACAAAAGAGCTACGCAGACAGACGGCGTAAAGACTTGGAATTCGAAAAAGGGGACTTTGTGTTTCTTAAGATTTCACCTAGAAAAGGGATTCTAAGATTCGGGAAAAAAGGAAAGCTAAGCCCAAGATATGTTGGCCCTTTTGAGATTTTAGAACGGATAGGAAAGGTGGCCTATAAACTCGCCTTACCTACAAGCTTATCTGCAGTTCATAATGTATTTCATGTATCTATGCTTAAAAAGTATCACCCGGATCCTTCTCACGTGATAAATCACGATTCCCTCGAAATAGATAAGGACTTGACATATGAAGAAGAACCTGTTCGCATTCTTGAAGTGAAAGAAAGAACCCTGCGAAACCGTTCTATTCCTATAGTCAGAGTTTTGTGGAAATATCATAACCTCGAGGAAACCACATGGGAGAGATTAGAAGACATGATGGACAAATACCCACATCTCTTTGACTAGCAAGGCCGAATTTCGGGGACGAAATTCTTTTAAGGAGGGGAGGATGTAAGGACCCGAATTTTCCTTTCGATTATATATATATATATAGATATACCTATATACCTAAATGTGAACAATTTACATGTTTCTATGTATGAGTGTTCATTATTTTCATACTTTTTGGTACATGTTCGTTTTGAGTGCAACATGTACACGTGTAGGATTCATTCTCGTTTTAGTTAATCGCCATACAACTATAAAATTCAAGAAATATAGGGATACATAGATAAATATATATATATATATACATGGTTTATATATGTATATATACTTAGTCTTAGTAGATTTTCTTGTAACTTTTCTAACTTTTGCAAAAAAGCCCCTAAAGTATAGGTAAATTGTATTTTCTACCCCTAGATATTATTTTCTTCCCTAATATGAATAAATTTATATAATATACAAGAAATATATTATGTTTTCAGATATTTTAAGGGAGGGGGACGAATTTTGGAAGGGGTTTTGGGAGAGAAAATAGAAGATATTAAATACTAGGCTTGTTTGAATCTTATCCTCCAAGATTGCCAAATACAATGTATAAATACACTTGGCATACACCTTCTAGAGGTATAACTACTTGGTTGGCCATGGTTAAAGTAGAGCAACACTTAAGCTACTTAGACCCAAATACTTGGCCAATTAGGGTAATAATTAGACAAGGACTTAATGCTATTTTATTGCTATGTCTTGTTATTAGTATATATGTAATATTACTTGGAAAAATACCAAAACCACCACACACACACCCTAAAATCCGGCCACACACACACACACACACTTCATTCCTCTTGTTTTCATTCCATTTTCCTAATATCCTTCAAGTCTTGAAACCCTCTCACCCCTTCAAACACTCACCCTACTTCAAACCCTACAAGGAGAGGAAGAAGACATATCAAGGTAGAAATTGGCCTATGGCATGAGTTAGGGTTAGAATTTATCAAACTCTTAGTATTTTATCTTCCCAATTAGGCCTAGGAGGTGACCACAAGTTGGTTTCCATCTTGGGTCCAAGGGGATACAATATGTGTTAGTTATGTATGTGTTTATGATGCATGGTAGGTTACAATCTTTGAGTACACATGCTGAAATTTATTGAACCTATGCTTAAGTGATGCTTGAGTTCTATGTTATCATGTTTTATGCCTTCTTATAGTCTTATTTATGTGCTAGTAGTTAAAATATTAAGGGTTCAAAGCTGGAAATTTTGAGGTGTACACATGCTGAAATCACTGTTCATACAGAAACTTTGGTTTTCGAAGCTGAAAAGTTCGATTTTTGCACGGCTGGAAAATCCGAAAATTTCCAACCAAAAACCTGGTTTATATACTTTAAATTCAGTGTAGAATAAGCTGTAGAAACAGGTTTTGAAAAGCTGGAGGTTTGGGTTACGAGAACTGGAAATTTCAGCGGTTGCGCGCTAAAAGTGTTTTGCGTCGCAGTCTGCAAATTCTAGCTCTCGTAAGCTGAAATCTCGGTATTTTTCCAAATAAATGTCTATTTTACAACCTTATACATATATGTGAAGAGTTTCAGGAAGTTTGGAGGCTTGAAATTTCTGTTTACATGATCTAATGTCAGTTTCGCAAAAATCGGAAATTTTGTTACTCCATGCTGAAATTTGTGCACTAGTCACTGAAACAGTTTATGTTATGCTAAAATTGTGATTCAAATGTGTTGGAATTATGTGTGTAAGGGCCCTATATGTGTTCGGTGTGGATGGGGCTAGAGTTCGGCCGGACGGCAATGGGCTTGCCGGTCTTAAACCAGTTCTCGCCATCCATGTCCTATTCCCATCTTGCATGGACGGAGAGTTCCATGTATTGGTTGTGGGTCGTAGGTTTTTGGCATATACTCGAGATATGACCACCGGTGTGTATAGGTTGGGTGGGAGTTTCGGTTGGAATTTGGTTTACGGCACGGCGAGATAAGGTAGCCACCCTCCGAGGTGGAAAATGGTAACAACGTGTTGAATTGTGATGCTCTATCAGATCTGGAAATTTATATGATTTGATCATGAAAACTGAAATTTCTATGGTTTTATGTGTGGTTTATGTGCTCGTATGACAATATGCAATTTCACACGAACACCTTATGTCTATGCGAATTTCTACTCAACATGTGTATATGTTGACATTGTTGCTTTCATTATGTTTTTAGCTGGATTTGAGACACCAGAAGATAGGAACGAGGAGGAGGTAGGAGGTTGCTTCGAGGCGTTTAGTTAGTTATGTATATGTATTAAGTTAGAAACTTGAAAGTTAAGAGTGTGTGCATGTAATAAATGAATTATGTAAACCTCTCTTTTGGAATATAAGTATGTATGCTTGGGTTTCATTGTGTTTGTGCTAGCATGTTTTGGAAAAATGGTTCTATGAGAGATGTTGCATAATTAATTAGAGGTTTCGGGGCGTCACACTAATAACTCATGTCTTAGTATAACAATGCCACATACGATTCAAGTTCAAAAGTACATATGTTGAGATTTAAACAAATAAATTATCTGTGTGTGCCTATTTTCTGGAATAATGTGAGTTGAATTAATATATTGCCAAAGTAACTTCTATTAGGTAAAATTTACCTATTTTGGAAAATTATGCATGTATTTTATCTATGAATATGTTTAAATGTTACCTCTAGGAAGATTATTTGGAAAATTTACCTCTATTTTGGAAAATAAATGTTACCAAAGGAAGATTATTTTGGCTAGATGTTTAATATTTATGAATATGTTGTTTATAGCCTTTTATCTATGCGAAATAATCAGTCCAAAGGAAGATTATTTTGGCCAGATATGATATGATATTCATAAATATGTAAGTTGTCCTATTAGTTTAATCTATGTGAAATAATCGGCCCAAAGGAAGATTATTTTGGTCAGATGGTTGATTCATGAATATGTGATTTTTATGTTATTTTGTCTATGCGAGATAATCGGCCCAAAGGAAGACTATTTTGGCTACACAAAAGATAGTCATAAATATTAAAATTATCTTGGTTAACATGCTGGCAATATGTCGGTCCAAAGAAAGGCATATTGCTAGGTTGTTTTATAATGTTTATGTGATACCATTACGAGTTGTTATTTCTGTCCAAAGACTGAATAACTTGGATAGAAATAACAATGTCGTGTTGGGTATCTTAGGAAACTATCAATATTCATGAATTATGGACAAGAGTACCACTTAAAAGTTGTTATTTATGTCAAAAGACTAAATAACAATGTTATGCTAGGTATCTTGAGATGGGCCCACTTGCATGTAATATGTTTGATATATTTATTATTCACACTTGTGCATGCTTTATACGGTTGATTTACTTTGAGCATAGTTAATTTTCTTTATAATATCTTTAATATTTTTCATTAGGAATAACATCCCATGTGCTCAATAGCACAAACCTTAACAAATAGAAAAATGCACTTTATGATGTGCTTGGTTGTGCAGACTTGACTATACATTAGGATTTGACAGTCCTGCGGATCTAATCACTAATATTAGTACTATTGATAGAAATCCGCATATGAGAAATAGGATCAATCAAATTATAATAGTCTAATAGTTATGCAACATTTAAACTCCCAGTATCCATAAGGGGTCGTATTTTTTTTAGAAAGAAAATGCCAAAGTTTCTAAAAGCAAAGATAGTAGACCAATTCGTTCTAGCGAAAAGGTCGAAATGGGCATTATTATCAAAAAGCTCATTTCAATGTGGTATAAATGCAAAGAAAACACAAAGAAGTAAATAAAAGAATTGTCCAATGTTGTAACAAAACAAAGGTCCTTAAAGTTTGAATGTCCAAAAACATTCTTATGGACCTAGGTTTAATCAAGACAATGGATGATATACTAATTCGGTAATAATTTCTCAAAAACTACTGCCATTAATAAATGAAAAAAAACGACTTAGGTTAAAGAAATTGCAGGACTTGTGACATAAAGTGAAAAAAGGAACAAAATTTGGTTATTCGTTACTTTTGGAAGAAAGTTGGTCATGTAAAGAAAGACTATCCCAAAATAGGTCATTTGGTGTGCGAAGAATATTGACGTCTCAATTTTGTTTGTTTTATTAATTTGATTTTAGTGCTTGTTTATACTTAGTGGACAGATAAAGGACTAACCATTCCCATCAGTGTCATAATTTAGGTTTAATTAAGGTGTCTAATGCTAATTGGTGTTGACAGATTCTTCTATAGAGAAATGGCAACAAGGCTTTGTTGAAGGCTATTGGTGTCCATAATGTTCTCTTGAATACTGGTGTGTGTTTGAATTTAGAGAAAAATTTTGACTACGGCATCAATGAGATGGAATTTAATTTCTATTTTTGGTTTGGACAAATATAGATCCACTTGTCCTTTCGGAAATGAAATTTTCAGTATTTCTCTAAATTTAAATATTAATGGAACTTGTATTCTAGTTTGTTATGTTGTGAATATTAGACATCAACAGTTTCAACGAAAATGAAAAGACACCTTTTAATAGTAACTTTGGTACTAAAACCAAATTTGATAATGAGAATTCATTTGTGTGACAATATAAGCAGTTAGCTAATTTCTCTGAATAGAGAATACATATGCTTATGTCAAAGGGAATGCTTGATTTTCTTATTCTTACAGACTTAAAAAATTGTATAGAATGTATGAAGGAATATAGAGTAAAAAAATCTTTAGAGTTGATGTATATGGACTTTTGTAGACCATTCTCTATGGCATCATGGAATGGATAACAACTGATATCAACTTTATTAATGATTTCTTCTATGTGGTTATTTATACTTGATTACTAAGTAGTTGTAGCCTGTGGAAATAATTTTTAGGTGGGATACTAAAGTTTGCAGTTAATACAATAAGGCGAGGTCCAAGCAAAATAGTAACTAAAACCCCATAAGGGTTGTGGATGGGCAAGAAATCTAGTATTAGACACTTGCATGTCTGGGGATGTCCAGCTAAGGCTAGGCCTTAGAGGCCTAAGTAAGAATAAACTTGACAAAAGAACAATAGTTACTACTTTATAGGATACTCAAAATCGAGGGACTTTAAATCCTATGATCCCTCACATATGTCCTTTTTCAAAATTGTAAACGCCAAGTAAATAGAGGATGTTGGTTATAGTGGGAGGAATCAAAATAAGAAGGTTGTATTTGTAGAGGAATGTGTTGGCATTCCTACTACAATTGCAGCTAAAAGGGATTGGATAGTTTATCCTAGTACTCTGCAGCTTGTAAATTGGGATATTACATAAAATATAGCTATATTTGAAATGTTCACTAATAAAGTAGGGAATCATCATCTATTGAAGTTGGTGAACCCCAACAACCTCAAACCTAGAGTGTCAATAAGGAGATCCACCAGATAAAGGAAAAACTTGATTTCAGATAACTACATCATCTATCTCTATGATCACAAATTTGATATGAGATTGCAAGATGGTCCTACATCCTATTGGTTAAATCAAGTTGTGTTTGATTACTAATGCAGGATCACAGTCATGAATGAGGAGATGAAATCCATCAGGGGCAATGACATTTAGAATCTTGTCGAGTTACCATAAGGGATGAATTCCAGTAGTTACAAATATGATTTCAAAACCATACGAAATTCAAATGGCAACATCAAGCTAGGGATACAAAACATGCCAATGGATTTACTAGAAAAGGAAGGCATTGATTTTAAAGAGACTTTCTCATTGATTTAGATGAAAGACTCTTTTAAAATTTTTATGGCTCTTGTGGCTCATCATGATCTAGAGCTGCATCAAATGGATATCAAGACAGTGTTGCTCAATGGAGACATTGAAGAAACAATATACGTGGTACAACCGTAGAACTTTGAATCCAAAGACTCAAAGCACTTAATGTAAACTAAAGAAGTCCGTGATTCAAAGTAGGCATTCCATCCATGATACTGAAAATCTAATGGGGTGATAACCTATTTTGGTTCAAGGAAAACACCCTTAATTAGTGCATATATCCCAAGATAGTGGGAGAAAGTTTACCCTCCTGGTGTTGTGTGTAGATAATAATCTACTGGCAAGCAACAATATAGGCCTATTGCATGAAGGTATACTCAGAAGCAAAAGGCCCATATTAGTAAGGAGCTTAGCTATTTTGGCATGCAAAATTGTGCACCGGGGGATACCCCTATAGCAATGGATGATAAAGTTTAATTGACTCCAATTTTATATATGCTTGTATGCATCAAATTTTAGCATACATAGTAGGGATGTTAGGTAGATATTTTAGTAACCAAAAAGTAGGTTATTAAAGTGATGGGTTATGAGGTATCTATAAAGAATTAATAAATATGTGCTCACTTATCGAAAATAAAACCACTTAAAGCTTGTGTGGTAATTCGACTAATTTTTGTCGAATGCCCGGATAGAAAGAGATCCACATTATGTTATGTGTTCATGATAGTTGGGGGAGCTATTTTGAAAGAGTGTTAAGACACTAATAGCTTTCTCAACTACAAAAGCCGAATACATGATCTGCTATGAGGTATTCGATCAAGGAATGTAGCTTAGAAATTTATCACTAGATTGGAAGTGATCAATGGTGTTGGCACCATAAAGGGTCATTTGTGATAATAAGGTCTCTAAGCTATATTCGAAAAATAAGTAGATTTTGGAAAAGTCTAATATATAGACATTAAGTTTCTAGTTGTGAATAAATGAGTTTAGAGTATTTAGGTGTCAATAGAGCATATTAGTACAAACTCAATGATTTAAAGCTCACTAAGGAATTACCAGTTAAAGTACTACGAGATCGTGTAGCTATGTGGTATCATAAGGATTTATGATATGCAGTGTTAGTGAGAGTTTACTACTTGATTTCATGCTCTTTGTACATATTTTATGGTTATGTTTTGTACAGACTAAGGTTTCATAATTAATTGAATACTTTAAAATAAGGATATTGACTCTCCACTGTGATTTTGCATAAAGATTGAAAAATGTTAAGGGACTCTTTGAGTCATGAAGTAGGACCAGCTGGAAATAGACATAATTGAGATCACATTACATGTAATTTCCACGCTACACATCTATACTTGATCTATGTTATTAATTTTGCTAGTATTGTGATCATTGTTCGATTTAGTTACGAGTTATGTGACAAAAACCGCTTTTATCCTATATTAGCACAATTGATGGACTAGATTGTTTTTGGGATATTTTGAGGTTGAGATGGCATAAAGTTTGCACACACTAAGGTTTCAATTATGTAAAATTTTCAAAAACATATGTGGTCCAAGTGGGAGATTTTGGGTTTTTCTCTAATTTGGTGGTCTAACATATTAATTTATTGTGCATGGTCTGCTATGTAATGACCCGTTATTTCGAGGTATTTTAAAAGTTAATTATATGATTAAATTATCTAGTGTTTTATGTGATTATTATTTTGTATGTGAAATATGTGATTCTATCTCAAATATGTGATTTTATTATGAATAATGTATAATATTCTCTAATATATTATGAATTTTCATATCTATACTTTGAATTTATAATTGTTACTATACTAATATATTAATTGTTAAAAATAAATTTTAGTATATTATACATATTCGAAAATTATATATCTATATGTTCGAGATATACATATATGTATATATCTTAATTTTAACACAACATAAAATAATAAACTATGCCTATGTATACACATATCTATATTTTATTCCAAAGATATATATAGATATTAATCTAAGGTCATCTCTAATATATTATATAAATATATGTATGTTCCAAATATGTAGAAAACTATATAATATAGGTATATATATCTATAACCGAAAACTTGCATATATATATAATAATATATCTAATTTATTTTTGATAATTATTCTTGATAATTCAAGCATTAAATGAATTTTTACACTTGTTATAACTCTTCTAGAAATTTATACACTTGTATTATTTAAATTAACCTAGACTTCCATTCATCAATATTAGGGCACACCTAATAACATTTAGGCCTATTACTAAGCATGTATGCATTTATTAAATAGTGATGAGTAAGATGAATCTAATTATGAAAAATTGACATAATTAATTTTTTATAATGTGTCTTAACCAACCTCTATAAATAGAGGCTTGTTGAATTCTATTTTCTATCACAAACACACACACCCCACACTATTTCCTACACACACACACGGTACATATATATATATATAGTACACATCACACACAATACAAACACACACACTACTATCTTTACACACACACTTCACGTCACACACACAATTCTCTACACACACACACGGTGCACATACACACACACACAATCACAACACACACACACATTCACGGCACACACACTCCTCACAATACACACACATAGTACACATATATATATAAATATTTCACTCTCTTTCAACACTCTCACATATTCGTACATATACACGTTCACATCTACATATATATCGATCGAGAAGTGAGTTAAGGTAGGAATTTCCTTAATTACATAAGTTAATTTCTAGTGCTAGTTTGTCATTTTATTACCATGATATTATGCTTCATTATGCTACTACAACTTATTAGAAAGTGTGTTTCTAGTTATATTTATACTTTATGTTCATAGAAATTGATATAAAAGCATGTATGTTTATTATTCCAAAATATTCTCTTAGTATGCTTTTATATTTATAGTTATAAGCATGGAAGTATGTTCCTTATGTGAAAATATGTGGAACTCTTTATTTGTGCATGCCGGGCCCAAATGTGTTATCGGTGCGGATGGGGGTGAGTTCGGCCGGGCGGCAATGGGCTTGCCGGTCTTAAAACAGTTCTCGCCATCCATCCCATCTTGCATGGACGGAGTGTTCCATGTGTTGGTATTTATTGTGGGGAATTGGCATAATCTCGAGATATGGCCACCGATGTGTACGGATGGAATCGATGTGGACGGATGGAATATGGGGATTAATGATGTGAACGGTTGGAATCTTGTACTGTGGGAGACATAAGGGAGTCACTAATAAGTGACTCGAAAGGTAGTAAAATGTGAAATATTATGTGATACACTGTGATTATGTGCAGTTACTATACACACGAGCACCTTATGTTATTAAGTGAAAATTCCTACTCAACGTGTATGTTGATCATTTCTCTATATGATAATTTTAGCCGAAAAGGAGGTGGGAGTTACTAAGGATGATAGCGAGGAACGGTTCGGCGCCTTTAGCTAGTCGGAATTAAGCTTGATATTTTGTATTTTGGAGAGGCCGATATTTTGTATTTTTGAGAGGCCGTGAGGTTATAAACTTTTGTATTACTATGTATTTTGCGCACTACTCTGATATATTTTCAATAAAATAAGTATAGTTTCATGTTTTAGTTGGCTATGTTTTAATAAATTAGTTAAAGGGCCGGGTCGTTACATGCTATCTCATCAAAATGAGCCCAATTATATAGTATTGTGATCATTGTTCGATTTAGTTACAAGTTATGCAACGAAAGCCGTACTGCAGGACCTGATTCCTACATACAGTTGGAGGTTAATTGTAGTAGGGATTGGCTCCGTATATTGCATGGGCATGTGGTACACCTACTGTTTACCGTTTATCATTTACCATTGTCAAGGTCGCTTCCTGACACAAAGGGGAGGCATAAGGGTTTTATGATATTGTTTTGGGTAGTAATAAGGTTGGAGATACTATTCACAGCTCACTGTCGGTATTGTTCAGTCTTGATATTGTGTTACTGAAATACATGTTCCATACTACATCATATTTTAATATTTTAATATTTTTTGAGTCATGTTCTGTTAAAATTTTATACATATTTATGCTCGGCCTCACAAAGTCATTTGGACTTACCACCCCAAGTTCTTCCTATTTGCTTTCTCAGATTCAGGAAATAGGTCAAGGGGACTTGGTTAAGGCGATCAGTGCATTAGTACATAGTCCTTTATCATGTATAGAAGATTAGCGTGTTTAATAAATGGAAGACCACTACTTGAAATGTTGTGCTTTGGATAGTTTGTTACCCTACAGTTTTATGTAAGCTAATGGCATTTTATTCCCATCTCAATTTTGTCATACGATAAACGATTATTGTTGTAAGGACCCGATCTTTCACCTATACTTTCTATGTGACATAGATATATGTATATACTTAAATGTGTAAGATTTACGTGTTTATATGCATAGTTTACATTTCGCGATATGTGCTTATTTTATTTTACTACATGTATAACTCTTAGGATTATGTTCATGTCTTATTTAATCATCACAAAATGCCTAAAATTCAAGAAATAAATATGTATACTATATTCTATATCTCAATCTAAACTATATTCTATATTAAAAAAATAATCATATATATATGTATGTACGTATTACATCTATCTATACAAACATATGCATATAAATATATCTATATATATATATATATATACGTCTTATGTATGTAAGATACACACACACACACACACATCAAGGAGATTTATTTCACCAACATATATATCTATAGGGAAAACATATAATTTTGTAACTTTAAGAAATATATTTTTATGAAAATAGTATATCTTGTCAAAACTCATACTTTTTCCTAGAAACATATTATTTTACCAAATAATATGAACATAATTTCAAATATACTATATTAACACAAAATTAGTAGTATATTATATTTTTATGAACAACTAGGCATATAATGATCACATAGCACTTCATAGAAGCTACATAATTCCTACAAGTTCACATGTTAACACATAGTTACAACTAAAGATATGTTAGGTAAAGAGGACTATTTTTCATGGCTTCATTTCAAGCATAAAAGAAGGAGTAACCTTGGACTAACCTAAATCCTTGAAATGAAAGAAACTAGCATAACTTCTTGAACTCAAGGAACCAACACATACTTTATCATTCAAAAGACAACTTGCACATAAAGCACATAATATAACAAGTAAATTCATACTAAAATCAAATAGATAAGCTACTAAACCATGAGTATTGGAGCAAGCTTGACAAGAACTTTTACTCATGAGCATTAAAGCATGCTTTTAGCAAGAACTTTTACATATTAGCATTGAAGCATGTCTAAACAAGAACTCTTACTCAAGGTATCCTAATAACCCTCTACTTATGAGATTGAGCAAGGTTTTTGCCTTCTTTCTCTTTCTTTTTGGGTGTAGTGAAGTGTGGGGTAAAAGAGTAGGAAATTAGGGTGTTTGGGAGAAAATTTAGAAGAGTGTGTGAAAGTGTGTGTTGTGGCCGATTTTTCTAGGGGGAGAGAAGGTGGGATTTTGGTCTTGTTTATATTAATGAGAGGAAGAATGAATTAGTATATTGTTAAGGTCATTTTCTTCATTAATGTCATTTTACACGTAAGTGAGTTCATTAAATGAATTCTTCCAAGTGGGGGATCTAATTTAGGCTTGGTGTGCATGCTAGTATATGATTCACAAGCTACATAAATATGAGCCATGCAACAATATTTATTTATGGTATATTAGAGAAGATTTTTCTTGCATAAATATCATAAAATAGGTTAAAATCTAGAATTTGTATTTTGCCTTTAATTAAAATCCGAAAATCATGTTTTAATTCATTAAAATTATACTTATAATTTTAGGAAATATATTATGGTAATTAAAAATTTGAAATTTATATTTTTATTTGAAAGTTTATAATTTTATTGGGAATTTATGATTTAATTTGAGCAAAATTCGAAAATTAAGGAAATTAAATTCTAATTCTGAAAAAATATATTTTTCCAAGTCATAATAGTCTAGGATATGTAATTATTAATTATTAAGGAATAAAATACATTTTTGAAGAAATATTATTTGTAGAGAAAGTAAATTTATAAATTCTTATAAATAAGAAAACAATTTAGGAAGCTTAATGATTTTAGGAAGTTATTTTTCATATATATATATATATATATATAATGTTAGGAGAGATAACAAAATATACAATTATATATGAATGGTAAAGATTAATAGACATTTTGTTAGGTGAAATACTAAGAGTTAAAATGTACAAGTAATCTTCCTTTTTACCACATTTTACATGAAAGTGACATAAATAGGTAATTAAACTAATAGAAGACATATTTAACTAATTATATGTATTATTTTTAGGTGTATTTTTGTAGATATATATATATATATATATATATATTTGATAACATTATTTCAAAAATGTTAAAATGGTGAAGTAAATAATTAATTCTAGTAAATGTATAGTTTCTAAAATAATTTTTATTATTAATTTCGAAATTAGGGAGGAAAATAAAAATTAAATTTCATGATATGGAAACAATTGTACCAATAAGAAAATTAAAACTGACAGTTTAGGTTTGTGGGTAGTTTTTGAAAAAACAATTTTGAGGGGACATTCGCAGGTTTCAACTTCACAAATAACAAGTTACATTTTTAAAAATTGCATGTAATGCAATGCACATTTATTCACAATAAAAGGATTTTCTCATAAAATAGTAAACATACTTCATAATTCCAAATTTAAAATAACGTGGTTTACCGAGGTCGTCACAGAAACTGTATGATTTATGCTGAATTTATGCAAAAACGTGATGAACATAGTTGGAATTATGTTGAAATCATGCTGAAATTGTGTGTATAAGGGCCCAAAGTGATAAGGGGTGGATGTAGTCGAGTTCGGTCGGACGGCAATAGGACTTGTTGGTCTTAAAATGGATTTTCAACTCTCCATCGTTGCCTAATCCCACATTGCGTGGACGGAGAGTCCATGTATTGAAGTGGGTCGTAGAAAATTTGGCGTATGCCCGGGATATGACCATCGGAGTGTTTGGATAGAATGGGAGTATCGGTTGAAATTGAGTTACGGCACGGCGAGATAAGGTAGCCGCCCGTCGAGGTGGAAAACGGTAGAAATAATGTGAAACTTATGTTAATGTGTTCGGAAAACTTATATGAGTTTATGTTTGATAAAAGTATGTGGAAATTATGCACGTTCATATCACACACGCGCACCTTATGTGTTGAGTAAAATTGCTACTCAACATATTTGTTCACGGTGTTGTTATATAATGTTTTAGCCGAATATGAAGATGAGGTTACCAACAATGAGGATAGAAAGGAACCATTTGAAGCATTTGACTAGAGAAAGTCATAGTCAAGTCCTTGTAGTTCTTATCATGTGTTTAGGACTCTTATCATGTATTTTGGTGTTTGTTATGTAATAAAAGTCTTTCATGAAAAATTTCAGCTTTCAATAAATAAAAGTATTAGTAGCATATTTCCATAACTAGTTAATAGTTTTGGATCGTCACAGTTGTGTTGGGTATCGATTGAAAAATAGGTACTCAGCAAGACCATTAAGTGAGCCCTACTCGTATAGGATGGTCGTAGCGATGGGTTGGTCACAAAACCGCACTCTATCATCCAGTTCATGAGTGCCAACATGAAAAATGTCCCCAATTTTCAACATGAAGTCTCTCCATATATAGTGATATGGCCACATTTAACGCTCCTGATAATAATGCTTCATTTCGAAAGGAGCTCACTTGATATAATTCAATATATCGAGTGCCCTATCATGAAAGACAAGATCAATCAACAACTTATCATATTTCAGGGCTCAATGTCCACAAAACCGCAATGATATTTAACACAACCACAAATATGAAGTCATGATCCTCAATAGCTAACACCAAGCAAATACATAAAGTTACAAATAAATCAAAACACATAATGAACATAAAGGTTAATTGTACAAATAAAAACTCTCCATTCTAACTAAATATAAACATCGGACATACACTAAGCACAATTTAGTAAATAACCCACAAAAAACCCCCACAAAAGCCCATAGAAAATCCGAACTAGAGACCACAAAAATAGGGAAACAAAACCTACAATCACCTATAAGATAACCCATACCTAATTGTATTTACTTTGATTAACACAAAAAATCCAACTAAAATTGAACATAAATACAAAAAATAGAGCACAAACCAATCATAGGAGAACAAATAGTGTTCAAAAAGAAGCAAAAAAGACCAACCAAACCTTAGTCGGAGAACAAAGAAGAACTTTTGGGTTCGTAAAAACTTCTACTACAAGCCAAATAAGAAAGTAAAGAGGAAAATCATCTTATGTGAAAGAGTGTCCGCACATCAGTGAAACCCTCCATATTTTCCAATCATTGTAGAGTTGATTTCAATCAAATTTTCTGTTGTATCGTTTCGTTTCTCCATGCATTAAAAATATAACAGAGAAATTCAAAGGAGAAACTATTAGGTGAAATAAAAAATATTAAAAAATATATAAAATAAGTGAAGTTCAGTCTTTTTTTAGTGAGTTAGGGAGTGAAATCTAATTTTAACTTTTACATAACTAATTTAAAACTACCTCAAATTCCACACGATAATACATTCTAAAATGTAGAAGTTAGAAGAGATTTTAAATAACACATTCGGTCATCTACGATATAGAGTTCATCCAATTTCGACACCTCGTACCCCCATATCGGCCCTCCCATTCGAGTCCTCAAGATTCTCTCTCTCTATCCGTAGTCTTCCCCTCAGTTTGCAAAACCTCTCTCTACTCTCTCTCTCTCCCCCTCTCTCTCTAATTTGTCTGTCTCTACACGACGCATCGCAACCGAGATACACTCGCTCGTGCAAATCTACTTACATGCATATACATGTCTCTGATGGATATGTGTATTTCTGCATCCTTTTCCGTAACCTCCTTAGCCTGCATTTATATTGCTAGGGTTTAGGATACTAAACTCTCAACACAGTTTCCAATTGCAATTTGGATTCGCATGCGATTTTGCAATTGCCGTGGCTGAGGGCTTTTGCTAGGCTAGGGTTTTTCGTTATCGATCTGTGCGGCAATGGATTCAGCTTCTTCGTCATTGCAGTCATCTGGTGCTAGAGATGGGCCACCGTCGGTGGGGGCTGGGGAGGAGGACGGTGGCTTGTTGGTTGCGGCGGGGCTTGCTAAGGAGGCTGCTACGCTCTTTCAGACTGGGAAGTTCGTTGAGTGTTTGAAAATTTTGAATCATTTATTGGAGAAGAAAGAGGACGATCCAAAGGTTAACTATGAGTAATGAATTTTTATAAATTAAGTTTTTATGATTGCTTTTAGCTTCTTGGCCGCTCAGGGTTTGAGTTAAAATTTTGATTTCTGGAGTTTTATATTAATTTTCATTGGGATTGGGACGACTAGGTGTTGCTTTGTTAGGATTGGACTGGTTTGGTGTTGCTTGATTGGGTAATGCAAATACTTGGGTAAATTCGAAGGGTTTTAATGGACGAAAGTGCCTTTTTTTTCTTCTTTACTTCTGTTGCTTTTGCATTTCAAAAGTGCCACTGGAGTGTGCTTATAGTTTCTTTTGATTGCTCGGTGTTCAGGTCATGGCATTCTACAATGTATCTTCTTATCTTCTTGATATTTGTGGTCTTTATAGTTTTTAGGAAATTCTTGAACAGAAAATGTGATGCATTATTGGCATGTCGGCACTCGTATTTTTTCTGGAGATTGTAAGATTACTTACCCCTAGGGTCCTGCCCCTCCTTTTGTTGGGAATGAGTAATTATGTGGAAATAGTTTTGGAAGACTTCCAAGCTCTCCTTATGTCAGGTTTGTGATTTTGGTCATCATACACCTGCAAGTTGTTGCATGATGGAATTATAGTTATTTTATTAGGTTGACTCATGTTGGGTGAAAATCTAGTTTAAAGAGCTTATCTTATTCAACAATATAACACTAATGTATGGTGCAAGTTTGCTGGCATTTGGTGCATAGCAGCTCTATATTTAATTTTCATTTTATAGTTGATATTTGAGGTTATTAACACCTTGTACCAAGGTAGAGGATCAGGTCTCTCAATGACTGAAATAGGACAGAATAAAGTACTCTAGTAATGTATTTGAGTCTTCCCAATCCACTAAATAAGGGATATGGCTTGACCCTATGGCTTTATGCCTATGTCCACATAGGTAGTTGGGAAACCCCCTTGCTCAAGCGGTATGAGATTACTGCTGTCCTTGACTGTGTCCTGGTTTTTGAATTGATAAAAGGCACTCTATAATGGCCACCATAGCTCTCTCTAACTCGAAAATCTTAGCAGGACATCCAAAGATAAAGATGCTGGAGATAGATATTCTAAGACAACTTTGAGCAGTGGCCTTCATGATCACTCGCACAAGGATGATATCATCATTTGAATCTGATTACCAATGAATTAATTATATGATGAGTCTAATATAGTAGCGTACTAGGAAGAAAAGATCTTAAGTGTAAGTTAAAGAGTTAAGCTTATCTCAATAATTCTTTCAAAATCAGGGTATTTTGGTGATTTCCATGGTACAGTTTGTCGAAGGAATACTCGTAATCTTGATGTGTGCATGGGTGTTTAATAATGTTGTGTGAGATAAGATTGCCAGCTTTTGAGTTCAAACAGTTTCTACGTCCTTTCACAGCTAGGATTTGATTGACTTTTCTTGTTTGATCTTTCTTTTTCTGAGTAGGATTCCTTTTTTTGTTTTTCATAATTATTTAATAGTTATCATTTAGAAGTGTGAACCTAGCGGCCTATAAATACAACGTACCCTTCGTTTTTGTTAGTCGAAATTGCCAGTTTTGGAATGGGTCATCAACTTTCTGTTGCAAGAGATTGTACATGGCCTACAGTGATGATGAGGTTTCTTAAAGTGCTTTTCAGTTGGTTTGCTGTTTTCCTTAAAGTTTCTTTTCCACCTTGGGGATGTACCTTGTGCTTTCTTCGTTGATATTCTTGTTTTTATAATTTTTCTACCTTTTTTCCATATTTCTTTGAGTTTTATACTGGGTGCTGATGCATGTTGGACTATATGTTCGGTTGATGGTAAGAGTGTTTAGCTGCCAGAGAAATTTTAAAACCAAATAAAACCTTTACCTTAGAAGGAGTTTTTGAACCTTGCAATTGATGAGGCATAGAAACATGAGAAGATTCAATTGAAATACCCTGCTTAACTGGACTGTATGAAGCCTTAAATGACTAGGATAAATTAAAGAGGGATTTCCTTGAGATTGAGTGAAAACTATTTATTGTCCTTGCCTCCAACCTGAAGTCTATAAGTGATTGAACTAGCTGAGAAAATTTAGTTTTTTCTGCAAGTTTTGCTAAATAAATAGAACTCCATAACATGGATGCACCGTTTTCCTGATGTCCAAATGTCCAGTTTGAACTTACTGATGCACCGTTTCATTCCTTTTTTATTTTTTATGGTCTTTGTAACTTAGATTCGTCATAATCAAGCAATTGCTGAGAGCTTTCAAGATGGATGTTCAGACCCTAGACTTCTTATTAAAGCACTTGAAAACATCAAGGTTTGTATTCAGATCTCTCTCTCTCTCTCTCTCTCTCGGTCTTGGTCTTGGTCTCTGTCTCTGTCTCTGTCTCTGTCTCTCTTAATGCATGGGATGTTCATTATTCATTTGGTAGTATTCCTGTGCACCTACCTTGGTGGGGATGTTGTCCTATTTTTCTGTTAGCAAGTAAACTTGAAAAATGAGTAATGTCTCAAGCTTCTTGCTAGGACGAAACGAGGCTGAAATGAATGCTTATATCAGATGAAAAACCAGGAATTTGCTGACTCCTCTGTTTGTTAATTTGGTTACTTTCCATTAGGAAAAGGAAAAGCAGGAATCCCTCCAGTATGAAAAGACCATCATCTATATTTGCAATTATAAGGACTACAGGCAACCTTCTCTTCTTCTCCATTTGTATAATTCTTTGAAGGACCTTGGCAAGATGAACTTGGTCGGCACTACCTGAAATAGTCGTAAAAGGTTTTGGAAGAAACCCTTTTTGATTGTATGCTTGAGAGATGCAAGATTTGTGAGTTTGCCTCATGGAATTCTAAGAATATTCTGAGAACAAGTTAAAAGGGATTGGAAACTTTTAGGGCTTCAGAAAATGATATTCTTATCGGACTGATTTGTCTATTCTACGGTTTTTGAGATTTCTCAGTTCAATTGAAAACCATGGTATTGCCTTTACTTGATATCCATATGTGTTCCTAGTTTGCTTCTTATGCCGCTATTGTTTCCCTTTGGTAATTCTGCAATTGTTATAGCGGCTTCCTTTGTTTTCTTCAAACTTACACTGTCCCTTTCAGTCTTATTTGGTTTACCTTTGTAATGTGGATCATATGATCGGCAAGAAGCTAAACTTGGCCTTCTGTACACGAGATCTTGAGCAGAATGTTGATGAACTTTATTCTGATCTTATATTGGTACTCTGATTTCTATCCAGACATGGGGTTCTATAATGGTTAGCTTACATGACCCAACCTGTAATAGAATGTGTCTAGGAGATTTGTCGTTGAAGAGTAGCTTTATTATTATTTCCTAGCATTTTGTTTTGTGAAACCTGAGAGATTTAGTTTTTATCCTTTGCCAAGGCACCGGAAAATGATTTTATAGTCAAAGGCAGGAATAAGTTATGGATAACTTTAATAATTCGAAACCTTAAAAATTTAAAGTAATGAAAAATTGTCATAATTTGAACATTATATAAATTACAAAGACTGAACTTGTTTGAATTTAGGAGGGCGCTTGGCTGAGCTTATGAGCTCCTCAAAACACCTTATAAGATGTTTGAGAGCTTATAACACTCTAATTGTGTTTGGAATTTTTTTTTTTTTTTTGTTTTTTTGGAAAAAGATCTTATAAGCTCCAAAAATAAAATGTTTGATGTCTATAAGCAATGTATTTTTAAACAACTTATAAGCTATCTAATTCTAAGCAATAAAATGATGTAAATAACAGTATAAATTCTTCAACATGACATTGCTAGCCTCTCAATAAATATATATTTACATGAAATCAATGATGTCATTTCGTTATGTTTTGCTATAGTAGCAATAACTTATAAGCTCTTATTCTTACCAAACAAAATTACAATTTATATGACCCTAAAACATTTAGAAGTTCTTTGATCTTATTTATCAAACACTTGGACTATTTGTTTCTGAAATAAGATCTAGGAGCTATATAATTAAAAAAAACATCTCATAAGATCTTGAAGCTTATAAGCTCTTAAAAATAAGCTTAGGGGAACACCCTTTAAGTCAGAAATTAGCTACTTTATTATCTTCTAGACATCTTAGGTGCTTTTAGATTAAGAAAGACTATGATATATTCACTCAACATTAATAAAAAACCAAAGTATTAGGTGGTGAGAGGGAGTTAAGTTCTTAGAAGTTTCTTTATGTCTTTCCTAGTTTTAATATTTCTCACACATACCTAAATTCTCTCTTGAATATTTATTTCCCTTTATGTCTTTTTTACTATATTTCATACTTTTTCCATGAAAAATAGTTATCTATGTATAATTTTCTTTCATGTGCCTAATGTATTGCTTGAGTATTTAATACTTCTTCTACTCTGAATGTCTTTCTTGCTTTTCCCTTTTGGGACATCTCAAAAATAACACTCCATGTTCTAAAAATGGAAATTTTTGTCCAAAACTATCTTCTCAATTAAAACCAATGACGTGACACCACTGGGCTCAACTGCTATCAGTAAGGGCAATAGAGTAAACCCCATAAAACTTGCAATTTATCTACTCTAATCTAAAAAAATTTTGCCTACCAACCTAGATCCTTTAATCTTTGACACATGGAGTGTTAGTGTTAAGGATAGGGTGCTTTCCTGTTTTATGTTGACACTTTTGACCTTGTGTTGTCTTTGAAATTTGATGATGGCTTATATGATCGTGGATGCATCCATTTACCCCAGTCTGAATGTGTTATATTAGTGTTACGGTGATGTCTGGAAGTGATGGGTATTCTGAAATTAGTGTTACTTGGGAGCTTCCTATAGTGGCCTGAAGTTTGAGAATTGTTATATGCAGAGCCCTAAAATGATGTTCTCAGTTTCTGCAAGCATAAGCACCAACAGAAGCTAATAATCTTCTGATATTTGAGAAGAAAAAAGAAGCATTTCTGGTTAGAATTGTGATTGTTGACAATGGAAGTTGTTGAATCTAAGATTCTTTAGGGTCTATTTTGCTTGCTATACATTGCTGGAAGCACAATTGACATTAGTGAACCTGTTTATGAGTTTTAGAAACATACCTTCTCATTGTAAATTGCATTACTGGAGTTTGCACCCCTTGTTCTGTTGTTCTGATGTGGATATAAAGTCTTGTAATGTGTTTGACTTTTGATTTTCTATTCTTGTGATTCATTGAATTTATTCCCCCCTCAATTGAGTGTGTGTGTACTTGTCCATCCGGACCTATTCTTATGTTCTATTGATTTTCCTTTCTCCTCAATGTAGAAACAAAGTGAAGCTTGTGCATCTGGAGAACACATAGAGGTTACCAGCAACAATGGAAGCAAATATATATCCAGCATGAGAGGGAGCAATGCTGCTTTGCATCTTAGTACATCTGCTGTTTACAGTGATGAGTTTGACACCTCAGTGGCAATGTTTAACATGGTGTGTTTTGCTTCACCTGGCATTCCTAGTTTCTTAGGTTCAGAATCCTTTGTCTTTGTTCTTATGCATCCATGCATGGATCTTACTGCAGGCAGTTATCCGGTACCATCTTCATGAATATGCAAAATCATTCTCGTATTTGGACATATTGTATCAGAACATTGAACCTATTGGCGAGGTAACACTTGGGCATGAACCACAAAGCACAATTTTTGATGCTTTATGAATTCTGTAGGTTTAACTTCTCCAGGGTGGCATGCAGGGAACAGCCGTTCATATATGCCTTCTGTTGCTGGATGTTGCATTACTTTCTCATAATGCATCAAAATCTGCTGTAAGTTCAATCTATGTCGAAATTGGATGGGCACTCCTTCCGAAATGATAATGAAATTGTTATCTTGTTTAGTTCTGAGTATCTGATTCTGAGTTTCTCAAGGAATTTACAGCAGTTTGTTCTGTGCGTCAGCATTCTGTGGTATGGGAAAAGAAAAAATCGGTTGTCAATTCATTTGTTTGGTTTGGATTTGGTTCGTATTAATCATGTAAATAAGAAATTTTGTTCTGTAAACCATTACCAGAAGATGCTTTCCAGTTTCTGGAAACGATATAAAATTTGATTGGTGAAATTAATATTCAATCGACTTCTTAGTCGAAGGAAATCTTAATGTTTTATCAGTGGTACATGCATTTCGCTGTGTTCAAGTATTTGCTTATTTTATCTGGATGCTGTTCTGATTGGTAATATAGATTCAGGCAAAATTAACACTATAGTTTGAGAAAGTTTTTATTTGTTAGATGTATTGATTATGGCATCTGTTATATTGCATCAACAGAGAGATCTTGACATTATGATTTGGCAGGGCATATTTTTCCTGATTTTATTGGCAATATATGTGGCAAAAGACCATGCATTTTACTGTGCTGATATATAACATCCAGATGGCTATCTAGAACCTGGATAACTTAACAGAGAAGGTTGCACCGAGAAGATAAACATACACGGAGTTCGCTGTCCCTAGAACTTGCAACTTAAGACTTTGAATAGTACAATTTTTTGTATTAAGCATATCAGTTAAATTTATACTTTCCCCTGGAATTTAAAGAAATGTAGTTGAAATGGTTTTAAGGTTATTCTTTTAGGACATCACTACTTCATGTGTTTAATGAAATTAGTTATTGAATCATATTATGACATATTTACCTCTATAATACAATACGGAATGGGCTTGTGAGCATGGTGAAGGAACAATCTCATTTCTTGAAGGTGGAGTGGAGACTACTTGGGACAATGGTAGTAACTATACCAGTTAATAACATAGCAATGAGTGTCGATGTCCTGTTTTGTAACTTTTTGATAGCCAGAATGGTTCGAGGCTCCAAATCCGTGATAAGTCATTGAAGGACCAAAATATGGATTCAAAAGATTTAGTCATAAAATAACCTTGTAAAGGTTTGAAAGTAATTGTACTGTGTTAATGGCGATGCTCTGGGATTATAATGTGTCAATCACTTTTAACTTTCTAGCTGGACTTAAAGAAATGATGATTTTCCTAGACAATATCTTCTAGATTTTGTTTTTGTTCTTTCCGTATGCTCAGAAGGATAATGCTTTTTTCCTTTTCCTTCTTATCTTTTTCTTTTCATTTTATTCGTCCCTTTTTTATTTTATTTTTTTATTTTCATATTTGGTGATAAGCCCTCTATGCTCATGCACCTTGGAAATTGTTGTCCTTGATTCCATAAATACCATATATCTCCCATTTCTATCTCATTTTGAAGATGTTCCAGATAATCCTTTGGTGGCTTCAATGGTCTTGCACTTTAATGAACAAAACCTGGATGTAGAAAATTGAATTTTCTTATAAAGCTGAAGTTGATTTTATGAAATAATGCTTTTATTTTCTAGCCCATTCTCATCAAGCAACAGGACTCACTTAAGAAATTGTTGACTACAATTTACGACGACGAGTTGTAGATAATTGGACTCAACTCTGAACAATTTGTACTTTTTTTGACATTATATTCCTTTCTGTATCTTATCTTTTAAGGATGTTAACATTGTGAATAATGATGCATAATTTAAAAGAACAGCATCCTATCTACTAGTAGCTTTGCTAGGTGCTGGTTTTTGCCCAGAAATAACTGTTGAACTGAAACAGTATCATATAACCACTTCTTTGCAGGCAATAATGATTTAATCAAATAATAGCATTATCGAGTCTGAGCTTTTTTATTTCTATGCTGTAGGGAAAAACCTCTAATCCTAGTTCCCTGTACGTCTTTGGATGATGAAGAGTGAATTAATTTAAATGTTCCAGACAGAGAAGTCTAATTTGTCTGTTTTCTGCAAAATATGACTTGTTTGTTCTCTCAGGTTCTTTAGGTTTGAACTGGTATTTGAACTGTCATCGGATAGTTTCTTTTCCTTTTCATGTAAATTGGATAGACTGTTTGCTTGATCATTTTGCTGTTTCTATTGCTTTTCACTCCATTACATTTGTTTTGGACTTACGTGGTACTCTTTTTTGCCCCTTTAATGTGACTTGTAATTTAATGTTTCAGGAGGTGATAAGCTACATGGAGAAGGTCTTTTGTGTCAATAGCTTGACCAATCAAGTCGACAATGGGACCTCAGTACATCAGCAATCTTTATTAGTCTTGAAATCCTCATCATTTCCCAGCAATTCAACCATTCCTGATGCTGCTAATTCTGATTCTATTGCAAATAATTCGGAAAATTCTTTAACAAGAACTTTGTCAGAGGAAGCACTAGAAGATGAATCATTGCAGTTGTTATCCTCTCTTGACATAAGTGGACAGAACCTTCAGAGACCTGGCATTGCATCTTCAACTGATCTTCCCAGGATCCAAGCAGAAGAATTCTTATCAACTGCTGATTTAAGGCTTAAGTTGCATCTTTACAAGATTCGCTTTTTACTTCTCACCAGGAACCTTAAAGCAGCCAAGCGTGAAGTTAAGATGGCAATGAACATAGCTCGTGGAAAAGATTATTCGATGGCTCTTTATCTGAAGTCACAGCTTGAATATGCTCGTGGGAACCATCGCAAAGCAATCAAGCTTTTGATGGCATCAAGTAACAGCCCAGAGTCGGGAATCTCTGGCATGTACTACAACAATCTTGGATGCATCTATTACCGGCTTGGGAAACATCATACGTCAGGTGTATTTTTTTCCAAAGCCCTGAATAACAGCTCGTTTGTTCGGAAGGAGAAACCCCCAAAGCTCCAAACTTTGTCTCAGGATAAATCCCTTCTGATAACTTATAATTGTGGCATCCATTCATTAGCCTGTGGCAGACCTTTTCATGCTGCTGGTTGTTTTCAAAAGTCTAGCGTAATATTTTACAAACAACCTCTTCTGTGGCTGCGAATTGCTGAGTGTTGTCTTATGGCTCTAGAAAAGGGACTCATAAAGTCTCTTTCCTCTCCACATGACAGATCTGATATCAGACTCCATGTTATTGGAAAGGGAAAATGGAGACAGCTTGCTCTGAGATATGGCAATTTACCTAATGGCCGGGGTAGTTACATCGGAAAGGACAATTTATTTACGGCTGATGGCAAACAACCTGATCTCTCAATGTCTCTTGCCTGGCAGTGTCTTGTCAACGCTTTGTATTTATTGGACTCTTTAGAGGCCAATTATAATAGATCTGGCTTGCCTTCTAGTTCCGAGGAAAGTGAATCAAGAGAAGCACTGCTATCTCCAGTTACAAACCACAAGAGTGCCACTGGTGGTGATCCCAAGTCATCGATTATCGTTTCTGGTTCAAGTCAAGTTAATTCAAATGGTGAAGTGAAAGAACTAAAGGGTGGATACAATCAGAGTGGGTCATTGCAGAACTCTGTTCTCGACTATGAACATATTCGTACAAAAGAGAACCAGATGATGAAGCAAGCCACACTTGCTGATTTGGCGTTTGTAGAGCTGGCACTAGGAAATCCCTTGAAAGCTCTATCAACAGCGAATTCTTTATTGAAACTCCCCAAGTGCTCTAAGATACACATGTTTTTAGGAACCATGTATGCAGCAGAGGCTTTATGTCTGCTAAATCGGCCGAAGGAAGCAGCAGAATATCTGATGATGTATATCTCTGGTGGTAACAATGATGGTCTCCCATATAACCAAGAGGACTGTGACAAGTGGACAGTGGAAAAAGTGTTGGATGGCGATGAGTTAAATGGTGGGACAGCAGCTCCTAATGCTGTCTCTACAGACGATGAACCGCGAGGATGTGTGTTATTGAGTCCTGAGCAGGCTCGTGGGATGTTTTGTGCGAATTATGCTGCTAACTTTGCATTGATGGGAGACCTTGAGCAGGCGCAATGCTTTGTGAACAAGGCATTATCTGATATGCCTAATAGTTCTCAAGCAATTCTTACTGCAATATATGTGGATCTAAAGCATGGTAATACACAAGACGCTCTTGCCAAGTTGAAACAGCGTAGTGGTGTTAGATTTCTGCCTGGCAATTTAACATTGAATGGTACCTCTTGATGATTGTATTTATTGATTTTGTTGGTCGGTCGAGTCCACAGTTCACTCTCGAGTTACCAGGTAGGTTGACAATCCTTCAAAATGGGATTTGTAACATATATATAGTTCAATTCAGGGAATAAGTATTTGTTTTATGATTTTGCTTAGATCTTTCCTTTTTGTTTTTTGGTTTTAGATTTCTTGCTTTTAGCTTTTAGTAATTGGTGGTGTCGCTTAGCTTTGGTTGTTGAAGGCTCCCACCCTTAGAATTCGAAATGTAGTCGTCATACATCGCGATGTGCTTTTAGAGGTAGATTTTGGTTCCTTTGTTTCCATATAAAGAGGACTTTATATGGCTCACGAGAAAATGCAAAAACAAGTATCAATTTTCTGGTAGATGCCATGCCGCTATTCTCGGTCTCTTTACTTTCTTCCATGTTTTTCCATTTACATTTTGTGAATAGCTAGAGAAATTATCCATCCTTGCATCTTGGGCAATGACAGGCACTCATGAATTCAAATCTTAAGATTGAAACAAAAATGTTTCTAGTATCTCAGGGTTTCCCCATTTTGAAATAGTTGTACACGGGATGGATAGTGTTGTGTTTTCGATTACGATTTACGCTTGTATCGTGTTTCTTTTTGTTTTGTTCAAATTTCAGCTTCCAAGCCTTTTTGTATTCACTTGTACTTTTCAGATTTAATTTAATGCACCTGAAAGTAGATCCTTTGTCATACTATGATAATTATTAAATTTGTGAAGTTAGAAAATTTGTAGTCAACATTCATATATGTCCTTTATTTTTTGAGTTGATTATTCAATTTGGTAGATGACGAACTTTTACATAGAATCTCGAGTTTTAAGTTAATTAACGGGACAATTGCAGCGTCGTCCTCCATGGTTTTGCCTGGTTATGGTTACATCTCCGAGTTTTATAATATATTTATCTCCTTTACTGGTAGTGATTGCCTTACAAAGAGGTCCAATAGTTAGTGATTGTTTTTTTGTTTTTTTGTTTTTTTGGGCTTTGCTTGTGCCAATGAAAGCATTTATATCTATGAAAGTGCACATAGAATGCTTGTCTTGTCTTGTCTTGTCTTGAATTACTATCGCGTTGCTTGTCTTGGTGAGTTAATAATAGAGCAACCCACACTTACTTTTAACACTTGCGAGGATCAATGCTCATGCTTTAAGAAAGAACGCAGAGAGAACTAACTTCTAGGAAGAGAAGAAACTAAAGAGGGTTTAGGTATAATGGAATTGTTGTGTCTACTTCGATGGTGCGAGTCTTATATTTATGGGCATTCTTAAAGAGGTAGAGTCCTGTTCTACTTAAAAATTATTACCTTGGGATTATGTTGATATATAACAAATATGAATGCATCTAAATAATTGAGATAAGAGTCCTAATTTATTTTATTTTCATTAGTAAATGCTAATAAGAAGCCATTAACGTTTGTTTTAATTTTTCAGAAAAATGTTGATTATGACACAATATAAATACATTGAAAATATTTTAATTTTTTGAAGGAATATTATGAATGAATAAAAACTAATGATTGGTAACTCTATTAATTATATTAGATAAACCACACTAATAATTTTTAGGATTATTTTGATTCTTCATAAAATTTTATTGATAAGTTTTTATTTTATTTTTATTTTTTATGAGTAAGTTACCAAGATTAGTCTATCAAAGGTTTAGAGTATTGCAATTGAAAGTTTTTAAATATCAAATATACATCTTAGTTTTTAGAAAAAAATTATCAATGTTTGATAGTAGCTTTTACTTGCTTTCAATTTTTGTAAATAAAAAGATGTGCGTATATACAACTAATGACATATACAATTATTCAACATCCCTATTTACTTAAAATAACTATTTATCACATTTCTTGTTAAATTTTTTTTTCAGGTGTTCTTTCCTTCACTATCGATTTTAAATATTTTTAAAATATCTGTCAAAAAAATATACTAATTAAACTTTTTGGTATGTGTATACTTTAAACAAGATTGATCATATAGAAATTAAACATGTTAATATAACTGTGGCACCCCTCCCGCTAGGATCTTCCGATGCGGTTGGAGACCACAGACGATCGCACTGAGCACAAATTTTGAAATTCATACCCAGTACGAACGTCTAACTTAACAATACGCAGTGGAGGCAGAGTAAAAGATGCAACATGGATAATATATATAACTATGTTCGGTACAACCAAGTAGCGCAACCTGCGTACAACATCAAAATAGCCAACTAGTGGCATCAAGTAGCAAACTGCGGATTATATAGCAAGACAAAGTGAAATAAAGAAGTTTAATATAAACAACTGGAGGCGCGACAACCATCCTCTGCACGCCCATTATTCTGATTCTGAGGCAATGAACAAAAAGAAACAACGGGTTAAGTCCAAATAATTTAGTGAGTCCACATACAGATAGATATATATATTTGACTGAAATGAGACTCAAAACGGTTAAATCATAATAAAGTGCACGTAGTATGAAGTGTAACTTGATAATAATAACTAAACTGAGTAATACTGATAGTGAGCCCAAGACAGAGTCTTCAACCTTATGACTACCCAAAATAGATAAAACATAATAGAAACCCTTATACCTCCCTTATTGAGAAGCCACCTCAACACTAAACAAGGCAGAGATCTATCACGCATCCGTGCAATACATCGCTCCAATTCCTACTACAGTCATCCTCCGCCTGTATGTAGAAATTGATTTCACAAAATGGTATCATATAAAATGTTCCATCGACTGTAATGCCCCGGTATTTTCTAGTATTTTAAAATTTATTATATATTATGTTTCATGCAAAATATTTGATATAAAATCTTTTAATTCCTAAAATTTTTATGATTTTGGAATTTTATTCTTTAAAATTACTTTATAACTTAGACCTTAAAGTATTAATTTTGAATTGTGATTGTTGTTTTTGGAAAATTTGTTTAATAATTATTCTTTTCCAAAAATAATATAATAAATATTTTAGACATGTATTTATTTTATTTCGAATTTTCTAAATAAATTATTCAATGTTTGTAACTTCATTGTTAAATTTCGGATTTTATACGAAAATATGTAATTTTTGAAGTTTATAAATACAACAATATATTTTTTGACTTTATATGTATAATTTTCAAATTTTAATTATTTATAAACATAATTTTCGAATTTTAATTATTTATAAACCTAATTTTCGGATTTTAATTAAATGAAAAATATAAAGTCTAGATTTTTAGTATATTTTACAATTGTTTTGCAAGAATATACCCTCCAATATATATATACTTGGTGATTTATCTATCTACATGTACACACACACATTCATATATATATTAGGGGTAATTTATACATCTACATATCCACACACATATCCACATATATAGACTAGTGGTGATATATATATCTACATATACACCTACATGTCCACATACATAAATATATATATATACTAGGTAGTTCATATTGTGATGTGTATATATAAATGTCCATATAGAATATATGGTTATCTATTTATTTTGTTATAATATTAGCTATTTCTCCTTTCTTCCTCTATAAATAGATCCCACCTCCAACCCCATTTTCATCCAAAATCCCGCCTAAAAACACACCCCCATATTTATTCTACTCTCAACACCCAAAACACTTCCTATTTATAGCCTATCTTCCACCCACATATATATATATATATATATACAAACCCTTCTATTTTCATCCATATATACCTATTAGCCTTGCATATAACCCTTTTTATGCCCTCTTTTGTTCCTAAAAACATTTGAAAAGGTAGGAATTTTGCTTGATTCCAAAAGTCTAGTTGTTTATGCTTGCATCTATGTTTAAAATACTCCTTAAGTGTAATTTATATGCTCTAGTTTATGTTCATGCCTTATTATGTCAAGTATATGCTCTTCTAAAACATAAAATTGTGATCTTTGTGTGAAATTATGTGATTATGTTCACCTAAACACACACCTTCACCTAATGTAATTAAGTAAAATTTCTATTCAACAGTTGTGTTGACATGTGTTATGAACACATTTTTTCTAGGCAAAAACATTCTAACCCATCAGGAGGAAGGCACCGAGAGGGCATTACAAAACTTTTATTTAGCTAGAGTTATTATTTTCACTTGTATAGCAACTTTTGTGCAACTACGATTTCACTATGTTGTACTAAATTTCTATATTATTATATATTTGCAATAAAAATATTTACTGTTGCACGTTTTGGTCCAATATATTCTAATAAAATAAAAGGGGTATTTTTTCGGGTCGTGACATCGACGGTCCGTTCCGTCCGATAAAATTCCTCTAATAAATACCTGGGACCAAACTTCATAAGGGCGTCCCCAAGGGTAAATGGACATAATAGGACATATATGGCTCACAACTTGTCAACAAAGCAATAACCATTTTTACACCCGGGATACATAGAAATACAATTAAAATATGATATCCCAAAGGTGTCAAAAATCATTTTGAGACAAATACAACTGGCAATATCAGAAAATGCAATATTTTCGGAAATAACTTGTCTTATATGTATGGAAAAATATTTTCCAAAAGATTGGATTGGATAAATTCAATAAGGTGGGCTACACGAATAATATTTATATCATAGCCCCAAAAAGGAATTGACAAAGCACTCACCTTAGGAGTTTATCAAGTTTATAGATTTGTTTTGGCTAGATCAACTTGACTTCCTCCTAAAATTTACATTAATAGTTGTAGTTAGGATACACAAAATCAAATAAAATCAAATAAAATCTGATATTTATTGTCCTAATATTATAAAATCTGAAATCATATCTTTATTTAATTAAAAATTCGAATTTGCATTTATTTATGTTTGTAAAAATCGAAAATTAGGGTTTTAGGGCATAAAATTAGGGTTTTAAGGCCTAAAATCCGAAAATTCATCATTAATTTAAAAAAATTCCAAAATGACGAAATTTAATCTTTATAAATCTGAAATTATATGTATATTTCCCAGAAATTAAAAATGTTTTAATTATATTTTCAAAAATTGCAATTTAGGACATATGATTTCGAAAATTGTTTAGAATATCAAATTCGTTTAAAATTTGAAAATCATGTAATTATCACCTCACATAATTCACATATAAAAGAAGGATCATACAAAACATGAAATATTAGTAAGCATGTGCGTATATTATAAGAACCGGTATAGATCGTTGTTAGACCAAAAATCGGGATGTCACAATAACTTTTAAAATTCTTTTTTTATGTGTACATATGTTAAAATCATATTGAATGGTCGTAAACTTTTATATTGTTTGTCTAAAGTCCTTCACATATGCTTTCTTGTAATAAAATTTAATTGAATTAATTTTTAATTGTACTACATATTTGTGTTGTATTTGTAAAGTAATAAATGTAGAATAGCTTAACTATCATTCTTACTCCTCATTATATTTGTGAACCTTCTAGTTTATAGTAAATTAAATATTATTGAGTATATTGTCTGATCTGTTGGCCTAATGGACACGTATCCGACCTATAGAGGTGTGGGGAGACTAGCACCAGGATTGGTAGTGGTGTGTGTTTGTGAAGGTATACTATCAAAAAAAAAAAAGGAGGAAGAAGAAATATTATTGAGTATATCACATTCTATATTTGGAAGGTCAATGGTTCCACTTCTTCACACCAATATATAGAACCATTACCATTACCGTTACCACTACCGCTACCAATGATATTAATATACTAAATTTGAAATCTATGTTAGTCACATTATTTCACCATATCCACCATTATCTTGCCTATATTCTTTTCTAGACCCTTCATTAGTTTAATTTATCCATGTACCATTACCTTTACCCCTATATGCATCACTATTGTCCTCTCCTCTCATGTTATAGCCACTATTTTTAATAACCTCCATTACCACCTTCACTTCCATCTTTGTTGCCTCCCCTCCACTGTCTCATATAACAACTCTTACACCAAATCACTACTACGCTAGAACACATTCTTAAGAAAAAAAGAAAAATGAAAAGAAGCATATTGACATTTGTAAATTATTCTATTTATCTTTTTATGATTACTTGTTAGTTCAAATTTGTACTTGTGTAACATTCATATTAGTTTGTTGAATTTTTATTTATGATACAAATTTTTGAATAAGTATTTAATGCAATAAATGAAAAAATTTGTGTGGATTCGTTCTACTTATTTTTCAAAAGATTATAGTAGAAATTGTAAAATTTTTTGCAATATATTTTATTAATATTTTCTTCTCTTGAACTTGCGAAATTTCTCTTTATTTAAGGTTTCATCAGATCCTTAATCTTCTTTTGGTTTTCTTATTTTTAATTCTCTTTGTGGCTGTGACATCCCAATTTTTATACATAAAGTAGGTCTAACAATTATATACTAATCAAAAATCAGTTCTTATGATATGCGTGCATAAAACACTAAAATTTTATATATAGCATTTATAACGCCCGATACTTCCTAGTAGTTTCAAAAAAATTAATTATATATATATATATTTATTTCATGTTTTATATGATTCTTATTTTATATGTGTGAATTATGTGATATTTTAGAAATAGTACTTCCTAGTATGTTCAAAATTTATTATATTATTAGTTCATGTTTTATATGATCATTATTTTATGTGATCCTTATTTTGAATTATGTGACAGTGTTTACCAATAGAAATTTTATTTTCATAACACATAATTACATAATTAGCAAACCTATAGTTTATATGTGATTTATGACGACCCCGAAATCCCTTTATTATTATTATTATTATTATTAGTCTTATGACCATTACTAGATTAATACTATCATTAGTGGCTACATACATGCGTACATTTTAATTACAACGTATAAGGTACATTACATAAGGATACATCAACAAAAGGGAGTCTCGACTTGCTAGTTTACTATTGATACATAGCAAAAGCAAAAACCCAAACAGGTACGCAGGGGAAAATCCTACATCCTTCTTTCAGTAAAATGCTTCAAAAGGCTCCTCCTCCTTGCCATCATAAAAGCTATCTTCGGAAGCATCTAAAATATTATATAACATGAAATCAACATACGTTGAGTAGAAACACTTCTTTATACACATAAGGTGCTCGGGTGTCAAGTGCACATTAGTTACACATAGCACACATATAATTTCACACTTTCTACCTTTCGTCACCTGACAGTGACCCTTATAACTACCCGGGCCGAAATAACAACCAGCACATTTCTCCCGCCAGCCTTATCCTCCAATGGTCGTATCCCGGGCATACGCCTAGTATTGTCCTACGACCCTCTCTCTTGAGTAGATCCCTCCGTCTACCCAAGGGGGAATTAGGATATGGAAGGGTTGTGAACTCTTCCGGCTACTCAATAGTATGTCCCGGTGGAACACCCCCCAGACCATTCCAGCACATATGGGCCCATTCACACAATTGCAATTTGTTCACATATGCACATCATCATAGTTTAGCAAAGTAAGCTCCACACGTATAAATGAAAGCTTTATGTTTGCTTATTAAGCATACTTACATAGAAATGGTAAAAACATATATATATAGCTAGTAGCAAAATATGTAAATAAATAAAATATGAATATAAATATATAAATATGTAAACATAGTAAATATATAAATATAAAGATTAAAAGATAACTAATATAAATATATAAAATATATAAAATGTGATATAGATAAGTATATATATAAAGATGATAAAAAATATATAAACTATATAAAGTGTGAAACAAATATAAGATGATTGAAATTATCTACATATATATAAACTAATAAAATGAATATAAATATATATATACTTATACGTACCATATATATATATATATATAGATTAAAGTAGTCTTACTAGGTATTACTAAGTATATAATTAGTCTATAATAAGTAGACATATATATATACGTACATAACTATATCCACATAGATATATACCTAATATAATATGAATTAGCTAAATGAATAGATAACAATACTTTAAGTATTTATATATATATACGTACATAGATATATATATATATATCTATAATCATCAAAGTAGGCATAAAACTATACAATAAAGTATAATAAATAGATATATGGAGCTTTCTTCACAATTACTTTCAAGGCAACATAGGATATTCCCCTACTAGCTCATTTAAAGAATCATGGTCTCATACTACCTCATATAAAGCATAGAACTCACATAATAATCCAAATAAAACATAAGAATGCCATATTATTGTAAAAAGGCACAATAATCACATAGTTTTCCAAGAAAGCATAGTAAGCACATAGAACTCCAAATGAGCATACTAGTCACATAAGATCTTCAAGATCATGCTCATAATTCTATCCATCCTTCAACTTCCTCCCAACAAGAGTTAAACATGATAAAATTAACTATAAAGTAACATGAATATAGCAACATAACTAAAACCCTCAACTTGGAGGCATGTTTGGCAAAAGCTCTCACTGTAGGCCATTCAAGCTTGTTCTTTTACATTGCTTGGGCACAAGAGTATGGAAGCTTGCCTAATCTCCTCAAGAAGAAGAAGAAAAACCCTCTACTTAAGGTATAAAGAAGAGTTCCTACCTTAGTCCTTCAAAGTGGTGTATTGATTTGGGAAGAGTGACATGTTTGAGGAAAAAAATGAAAGAGAGTGTAAGAGCAAGAGAGAGTGCACGGTTTTGGGCTGGAAATGGCTGAAAAAATGAGGATTGTGGTGTATATGGTCTTGTGTAATTATTTTCTAAGTATTAGACACAAATATCCAATTATTAAATTCAACTAAATACCTCTTCCATACATTATACATGGTTATATATGCCTACACCTATTTTTACTAAATACCATGTATATGTATGTGGGTATGTGTGTGTGTGTATATGTAGCCATGTACATCACCACTAATATATAGTTATTTATGTATATGAGGTTCAAGAGTATGTATTAGTAAAGATGTTTTGATAAAATATAAAATAAAATCAACTAAAATCAAACAAAAACCTATATAATCTGAAACTCTTATTTATTAAGTATTTTATTGCTTATTTCTCAGGAAAAAACGAAATTTGGGGTTGGAGAGGTGAAAAGACCAAAATACCCCTTGTTTTGCCAATTTTTCAAAAATCGCCCAAAAATAGAAATAAAATTCTAAAAATTCGAAAATTAATTTTTATAAGTCAAATAAAACCTAGAATATTTATTTGTATTATTATTTTAATTTTTGGATAATAATTAAGCATTTTAAAAATTATATTTCAAATTAAGAACTTAAAGACAATGTTTTTCGAAAATTACTAAAAATTCTTGGGAAAATAGGTAAAAGGTGAAAATAATATATTAAATAATTCTGGGAGTTTAGAAAGATTAAATGCATGAAGTTTTAAGAATATTTGGAATTTATAATATTTTATCAATATTTATGTAGTAATATGCTCATTTGTTCGCAAATAAAAATCATATTTTGAAAGAATAATCTCTAGAAAACAATAACTCACAAAATAATCATATAAAACTTGTATAATATAAAATAGTTAAATAAAGGATTTACCGGGTCGTTACATGATTAATGTTCTTTAACAAGTATTTTACTTGTGATTGGATTTAAAATATAGATATGAATATATATTATTTATATAACATATTAGAAATTATTTTATATAATACATATATGCTAAATATTTATATAATATATATATATTTTTTCGAATACATACATATATATATAGATATATACAATAAAAATGTGATATACATTATATATATATTCGTGTGTATATATATCTCTATATATATAATAAAAATATTTCTCTTGTATTATATGAAAAATGTCATTTTCTCTTAATAAATATTATCTTACACCTAAGTATACATATGTATAAATCTCATTTAGGTTAATAACCACTTGTAGGGTTGACTTTAAAGAAAGAACACTTGTGATCATCATTTTAATATAGGTTAACACCACATGCAATTTAGGGCAACACAAATGCAAGAATTAGACTAACACTTGTAATGATCTTCCTACTTAAAATCACACATGTATGAATCAACTTGAATTAAATAACACTTGGCTTCATCATCTAGACTTAGGCTAACACATAAACACATTAAGGTTAACACTTAGGCTATTTAGATCACCACTTGTGTATGAACACATTTAATAACTAGGGTTAGTTGTAAAGAATTCATTTAATGCAAGATATTTTCTTAATAAAATAAAGAATGTGCCCTGGCCAAACTACTATAAATAGGGGAGCTTGGCACTCCATTTTCATCACACAAAACATACAACACACTACACACACACGACACACACATTCACACACTCATATACATAGAAGAAATCCTAAAGTTTGCTTTCATAATTAGAAGGTATGTCTAAATCCTAGACTTTTTTATGTGCTTTAAATTCAAGTTCTTTTTACTTTAAATAGCTAATTTATTCATATATGTATACATGTCTAAACATTAGTTATCTTATGAACATGCATATATCCATGTTTTGTCCACATGATTAAGTATAGTAACACAAGGATTGCTAATATGTTTATACATACACTTATATATTTCAAAGATTGCAAAAATTGTCTTATATGCATATATATAGCTAAAGTTATTTTAAAAACTATAGATATGCACTTATGCAAGAATATTCATGTACTTATGCATAGTAATCTACCAAAAGTAGTTAAGTCATGTTTATATGTTTTCAGCTTTCTCATAAAATTACATATATACATGTTATGTAATGACCCGAAGCTTCTAGCTAATTTATGGAAACATACAACTGACTATTTTATTATGATATCAAAATTACATAAGAGTAAACTTGATAATGTAATACAAGTTCTAAAGTCTTGACTATAGACACAAAATGACAACTAGGAACTTATTTAACTAAAACCTCCAAATCGTTCCTCGCCATCTTCCTCGTTTGTAATTCCCGTCTCATTTCCGGCTAAAAACACCATATAAAAATAACATCAACATACACGTTGAGTAGAAATTCTACTTAATAACGTGACGTATGTGTGTGGAATATGTGCACATTGTCACGTAATTTTTAGCACATAATCACATAATATTTCACATTTTACTACCTTTTTCACATCTTTTTGTGACTTCCTTATATCCCCATGCCGTCATTCCCAATTCCAACCGAAACACCAAATCCCAACCAATCAAACCGGTGGTCATATTTCGGACATATGCTGAATTTTCTATGACCCACTTTAGTATATGGAACTCTCTGTCCATGCAAGGAGGGATTAGGCAACGATGGAGGATCGAAAACTATTTTAAGACCAGCAAGCCCGTTGCTGCTCGACTGAACCCAACCTCATCCACCCCTGAATATTTTTGGGCCGGGCATGCACATCAAAGGTTTCACATATTTTCACATAATTTCACATAAAGAACATACCTTCATACTTATAACTTTAAAACATAAAAGCATACTAAAAACATATCTTGAAATAATAACAATACATGCTTTCTTATTAATTTTATGAACATAAAGTATAAATTTAACTAGAAGCATGCTTTCTAACTACTTGTAGTAGCATAATGGAGCATAATATCACAATAGCAAAATGTAAGACTAGCACTAGAACTAACTTATATACTTAGGGAAGCTCCTACTTTCCTAAGCATTTAATTTCGTGAACGTAACAATGTGTATATAACTAGAACCATGATGGCAACTAACTTGTAGTTGCATAATAGAATCTAGTCGGGCATTATAAACAACTAGCACAAGTAAACTAACTCATGAATTAAGTAAAATTTCTACCTTTTCTTACTATACTTTCTTTCTTTTCTTTATATAGTAGATGTAGAGTATATATGAAGTAGTGAAATATATTGTAGTGAAATGAAGCAAAATGATTCAATGGGTGTGTGAGTGTGTGGCGGTGTGTTTGTGTGTGTGTGTGTTTTTGTGTTGTGTAATGGTTAATGTATACTGATAGATGTTAAGGTAGAAATAGGATTATTAAATAATGAGGTCAATTTATAATTATTATTATCTTTACACCTAAGTATACAACTAAGTAGGCCATTTAATAAGACTTTCCAACTCAATGCCCAAGTGTTAGCCTAGTTTAGCTTAAGTTTTACTCTAATTTTATGAATCATATGCTATGTTTAATATTATTAATCCATGTCTCAATAGTTCTAGAAGAAGTGTTACAAGTGTAAAATTCATTTAATTCTAGGAAGATTAGAAAAATAAGATACCTATGTAAACAATATATATTTCTTATATTTATATATGTATATTTTCGTCCCTTATATATATATTGGGATATTTTTACAAATTTTTTATAACTATTTAAATTTTATTATGAATAAATACCTAAAGAAATAATACTATTTTATCATAAAAATATAGTCTTGTATTTATATATGTATTTTTTCGAAAATACATGTATATATATTTCAAGATATTTTTTTGTGTATATATATATATATATCATAGTCTTATTTATCATGATCCTAGCATTTAATAGCATTTATAATGGTGAAAACGACAAATTGTAGTGAAAATGACATTTAATTGACTAGGTTTTTTTATAAAAATATCCAACCCTAATATATGTATATATATAAATATATTTTTCAAAAATTATATATATATGTATGTATATATTTTTGAAAATTATGCATTTTATGATTAATAAATGAATAAAGAAGAAAATAATTTCAATTGTTATAATTTTGCATTTTGTATATAAACACATGCATGTATCACAAAGTATTTATTTCAAAGAAAGATTTCATGTAACATATGTAGCATAAACATATAAGCATTAAAGAATACATATTTAAATTCTAAAATATTAGCGAAAATCAGGTCCTTACATGTTATGCTTATGCATAAATATAGTAACATAAGGGTTGTCCATATGCTTATGCACATACCTACATATTTAAAAGATTAAACTTGCTCTTATGAACTATATATATATATATATACACACACACACACACACATATATATATATATATATATGTTGTTAAAGTATGTTAAAAGTTAAGAATATGTGCATATGTGTAAATATTGTTTATTTGTGCATTTATGCAAAGTATTGTTCTTAAAGTATATACTAGGCACAAGTTAGATCACTTATCACCACTAGTTATAAGGTTGTACACATGCAAGTATTATACGTCTAAGTTAGTTACTCCCTAAGAGTGACTACTAATCATGAGTAATTGCGATATAGTGTTCTAATCTTACTTACTAATAGGAATTTTAGGTAAATGCCGAGTAAATATAGCTAGCATGATCAATAAACTTGGTGTGTTGATAAGCTCTTAAGGTGAGTGCCTATTAGTTTATTTGCTGGGGCAATGAACTATATGTTATAACTATTATTATTTGTATAGCCTACCCTGTCGGATTTATGTTATCCGATCTTTGTGGAATTACATTTTGCTCCTCACATTTCAACGAAATATTTCTCCAAATTGTAAGTCAAGTTATATCCGAAAATATTGCATTTATGAAATTGCCAGTTATACTTGTCTAGAAATGATTTATTGACACATTTGGGATATTATATTTTAATTATATTTTTATGTATCCCGAGTGTAAAACAAGCTATTGCTTTGTTGAAAGTTTGTGAGCCATATCTGCTTTGTTATATCTGTCTACCCTTGGGGATATCTTTGGGAAGTTCGGGCCCAGGTACATGTAAGATGGATTTATCGGGTGGAATGGACTGTCGATGGAACCTTTTATATGATACCATTCCGTGAAATCAATTTCTACTTACAGCCGGAGATGACTGTAGTAGAGTTGGAGTGATGTATTACACGGACGTGTGATACATCTCCGTCTTGTTTAATGTCGAGGTAACTTCTCGACGATGGAGGCATAAGGGTTTCTATCATGATTTATCTGTTTTGGGAAATCATAAGGTTGGAGATTCTGTTCATGGCTCACTATCCATCTTGTTCAGACTATATATAAGCACTTCACAGGGCAACGTACTTTTCCAAAATTCATTATTTTATTGGTTTTATGAATCTTATTTTCTGCATAAATATCTATATGAATATTTGCAGTCTCATTGTAACGACCCCGTAATTCCTTTATATTTTATTAAAAATAAATAATAATTTTCACATAAATTTGTACAAAATACAAGAGTTACAATTTTCAAAAAGAATACGAAACTAACTTTATTGTGTAAAAGGCCTCCAAACGCTTCCGCTGTGCCACTCTGATCTGCTATCTCATTTCTTTCTAAAAAATTCACATAAAGAAGAATCAACACGACGGTTGAGTAGAAATTTCACTTAATCACATAAGGTGTGTGTGTGTAAAATGTGCACATAGCCATATAATATTTCACATAATACTTTACCTTTGGATCATACTATCATAATCATAATTTCCTTATATCTCCCATATCATAATATACCAATCGTTCACATCGTTGATCCCAATATTTCGTCCATTCACACCAATTCCATCCATTCACATCGGTGGTCATATCTCGAGACTATGCCAATTTCCTATGACCCACAATCAATACATGGAACACTCCGTCCATGCAAGATGGGATTAGGACATGGATGGCGAGAACTATTTTAAGATAGGCAAGCCCACTGCCGCCCGGCCGAACTCTAGCCCCATCCACACTGAAAACACATTTGGGCCCGGCATGTACAAATAAAGATTGTCACATAAACATATTTGCACATAAAGATCATGATTTCATGCTTTAGGAGAGCATATATTGGACATAATAAGGCATGAGCATAAACTAGAGCATATAAATACAATTAAGGAATGCTTTAAACATGGATGCATCTAAATTATAGTAAAACATGATTCCTAGGCTTATTCTAGCATAATAAAACTTAAGTATGTAAAAGCATAGAATAACTAAACTTCTGTAACTAAGCAAAATTCCTACCTTAATACTTGCCTTCATGATATCTGTATATATATATATATGTGTGTGTGTGTGTGTGTGTGTATGTATATATATATAACCGTGTGTGTGTAGAGAATAGTGAAGAGTGTGTGTGTTTGTGTTGTGTGATGGAAATGAAGATCAACCCCCTCCTATTTATAGTTGTTGGCCAAAAAACAAGATTATTTTATTAGGTTTTATCTTGTTAATTAATGTGATCTTCCAACTAGGCTTATCATTAATTATGTTCACACCTAATTGTTGTTGTAATTTACACAAGTGTTACCCTAAATAATATGAGTCGTACCCTAAATTATATTATGTGTTAGCCTAATTCAACATGATGCTAGCAAGTGTCTTTCTTTTAAGATTAACCCTACAAATATTACCTAAATTTAGTTAGATTTATACAAGTGTCTACAATCTTGATTTTTATAGTAGCTTGGGTGTATAATTTTATTAATTAAAGATAGTGACATTTTTGGACATGTGTATTATAATCATCCTATTACATGTGTATATATATATTTATTTATTTTTTTAATTTCGAAATATATATTTTTATATTGTTAAAATATGTAATATACAGTTATATAGTAGTATAATTTCGAAAATAGTGAATATATTTTCTTAAATTTTCAAACAATCATAATAAAATATTTTCGTGTGTAAAATATTGATATATTTATGTAAATATTGATTTTAAAATATGTTACATTATGCTATAAATATTTTCAAAATATAAGTATATGTATATATCCATGCATGTTAATGTGCATGAAAATATTTCCTATAAATTATACACAAATTATATATGCACACATGTATATATATATATATGTACATAACTATCATATTTCTTGAAAATATTACACAATTTTAATAAAGAAAATAAGAATTACATTAAACAATATCTAAATATTCACATATTTGTATACATATTAATCTTCTGTAAAATCCTACCTTATCTTATGGAATCTTATCCAAAATCTTATCATATCTTATGTAATTTTATCTTATCCTAACAAGATCTCCTCCTATCTTAACATTTATTAGGGAAAGTATTATTTGGACAAGTGTATAATACTAGAAACAACCCTAATTTATGTGTATATGTACATATAAATAGTTTAAAAAATAATGTGTATATATGTCATTAATTTCGAAATTTATGTTATATTTTATATCAAAATTTATGTTATATTTTATATATTTTATAACTTTATATATCATATTTTTTATAGTTTTCGAAATATATATTTATATATTTCGAAATATAAAAATACTATATATATGACTTTGTTACAAATAATTCCTATCATTATAATTTTGGAAATGCATGTATAGAATTATATATATATATATTGATTGATATGCACATATGTAGAGTCAAATAGTTAATATGAAAACATAGTAGTTATTGCACATTTCACCTATAAAATAATAAAAAACTAAACAATTGAATCGCATAGTTCACCTACAAAATAATAATTACATAAAACACTAGATAATTTAATCACTTAATTAACTTTTAAAATACCTAGAAATACCGAGTCATTACATCCATTAAGTCATTTGGACTTACCACCCCTCATTTCTTTCTGTTCATTGCCTCAATTTTAGGAATATAGATTGAGGGGACTCAGTTAAGGCGATTGGAGTGTTACCAATCATTAGCACATAGTCCTTTATCCTATATAGGAGACTAGCTTCTTTAATAGAAAATGGAAGATCACTAGTTGAAGTGTTGTACTTGAATAATTGTACCATACAATTCTATGTAAGTTAATTATGTTTTTGTTTTATCTCAAGTTTGTTATTAGGCAGTATCGGTTGCCGATTGAAAAATACATACTCAGTAAGACCGTTAAGTGAGCTCTACTCGTATAGGATGGTCCTAGCGAGGGGGTGTCATAGTGGCATATGTTCTTTTCCTTTATGAGACTTGCTCTATTTTCTTTTCTTTTCCTAATTCAATGCGAAGTTTGTAAAACATAATTTCTCTACTTATAATTTTTCATAATTATTTTGTCAATTACGTAGTTTTTAAGCTCTATATTTCTACGTTATCATTTTTCACTAAAATATGATATAATTTTATATTTTCTTTTTTCAATTCGAAGTAACTAGTTAAAGGTAGTTTTAATTTTGTACTTGTAAATCATCTTTTATTTACATTTACAGAAGACACATGTGGATAATTTTTAACTCTGTTAATTACATATTTTAGTTATCTATTTTCATTTTGATATTATAGATTTTTGATAAATGGTAACATAATCCCAAAAAGCTTATTTGCATTTTGTACCTTTTCCAATTTTATATTGTGTACAAACAATTTGTAAGTCTTATTTTTCATATTATTCCACTAATTACAATGAGAAAAACATAATCAATTGGCAAACTGATGTAAAGGTATTAAAAAGGGAAATTATTTTACAATTGATAACAAAGAGTTGTAAAAGAATAACCTATTCAATAAATTGTATAAACATCGAACGGATTGAGAGGATCGATCGCCATCTCTTATTTATTTATTTGTATTACAAAAAATAAAATTACAGAGTCCAATAAAAAGTCGAACTCTTTATTCATATTTATGGCATTTATTTCATCTAGTGTTCAATTTGAAGTCTAACTCTTATTTTTAAATTACTAAAAGATCATGAATAAATATTATTTACTATCACTTACCCAACTCATAAAACACTAATAAATTATTCTCACTTTTATAATATAAATAAATTAGATTTGATCTCCTCGTATCTCATTCTCACATCGAATAAGGCGTGTGACCAAGTAACAAGGAACTAGTGAGGAGGTTTATATTAAGCTATCGCCAAACCAACATACCTTTGCAACTCCAGAGATAACTTGCTAAGTATCTAAACCAAGTGGCTGCACTAGATCAAACATCTCTATTCCCTCAATATAAAGTAGAGCATCCATGACTGATATGTATCTACACTCGTGACTAGTCAAAACACATTAGACTTAGTCACCCACGCTATGAACTATAGACTATAGAGTACAAGTGTGTTACCAACTTAGTTATTCCTAGACCTTACATGTTAATCAACTTAGCCTTTGTAGATTTCCTAGACATGCTTTAACAGATTGAATCATCCACGACTATTAGATACATGCTAAAATAGCATCATTGAACTTTCATATCGTGATATCCAAAGTCTCAAAGGGTACGGACTCACATAGTGGCAAAATAAAGGACTCATTCAGTCTCTATACCTATAGGATGTTGTCTCTAAACACATATCGCATACATACATATTGTGATGGAATTTTATTACTAATTAATTATTTGAATTTCACGTACTTAATTTGTGGCGCCCCTCCCGCTAGGACCTCCTATATGGTTGAAGCCCACTGACGATCGTACTAAGTACCAATCTTGAGATTAATTCCCAGTATGAATGCCTAAATATATATTTCACAGTGGAGGCGAGATAGAAACATAGTGCAAAATATATATATATATATATATATATATATGACTAAATAAGTACACCAAAAGTACAATGCCAAAATAATAAATTTGTAGTGGCCAGTAGCAAAGTCATAAACTTTCTGATAAACTGAACTAATGAACTAGGCAAGATAATTAAAGCTAGCAATTGGAGACGCGGGGGTCATCTTACGAACATCCTTTATCTTGATTATGCAGTAGTGAACAGAAAAGAAATGGGTGATGAGTCCAAGCGATGGAAATGTGACTCAAAAATCTTTAAATCATAATAAAGTGTGCATAGTGTGAAGTGTATCTCGAAAAAGTATCTGGATTAAGTAATACTGATAGTGAGCCAGGGACAAAATCTCCAACTTTATGAGTACCCAAAATAGATAAATCATTTCTACCAAAAAGAAAAATAAAAAAATAGATAAATCATAATAAAAACCATTGTGCCTTCCTTATCGAGAAGCCACCTTGACATTAAATAGGACAAAGGCGTATCAAGCATCCATGCAATACATCGATCCAATCCTACGACAGTCAACCTTGAGCTGTACGTAGGGAACGGATCCCACAGAATAGTATCATATAAGAAGGCCATCGATGGTCCGTTCCGCCCAACAAATCCCTCTTATACGTACCGGTCCCAAATAGGAATTCCCCCAAGGTCGTCCCCAATGAGATAATCATGATAGAACGGATATGGCTCACATTTAAGAAATATAATATTTTCTGGTCATAGCTTATTTTTTAGTTTGGAACAATATGTTATTACAACATATAGAGTGAAACAATAATGAATCGGATAACATAAATCAGATAGGGTAAGTCGTACAAGAATATTTATAGCATATAGTTCAATGCCCAAAAAAGAAAGGTAAAAGGCAGTCACCTTAGGGTTTATTGTTCACCAAGTTTATGGATTAGATTGACTACGTCAACGTCAACTCGGTAATCTCCTAAATTTGCATTAACAGCTAAGGTTAGGATACTACGCTGTAATTGCTTATGACTAGTAGCGATTATTCAAGGAATAATATAACTAATTAGACCCTTGAATTGACATAATACTTGCATGTTTATAACCCTATAACTTGGTGGTAATAAGTGAACTAACTTATCCTAAATAACTACTTTAGCAAAAATATGCATAGATACATAAGCAAGCAATATTCTTAGATAAGTGCACATTTATAGTTTTCAAGATAATTTTATCTACAGGTATGCATATAGTTTAAAAGAACAACCTTAGTGTTTCAAATATGTATGCATATGTATGACATATAGGTAAACCTTAAGTTCCTACACTTATGTATAGGTGAAACATGTGCATAGGCATTTTTATATATAACCAAACCATAAACATATGTACATATAGGTATGATTTAACTACTTAAAGTGAAAAAAGAACTTGAATCTAAAGCACATAAAGAAGTTCAGGGTTTAGACATACCTTTTAATTGTGTAAGTAGACTCTAGGGTTTCTTCTATATATGTATAAATGTGCGTATTTTGGTGTGTAAACAACTCTGTGTGCAGTGTGTTGTGTGTGTGAATCGTGTGTTTCTATGTGTGTTGTGACCGTGTGTGTTGTGATATCCAATTTTTTTTTTTTGGTGGGGGGGGGGGGGGGGGCAAGTTTACTCAAGATACAACCATTATTTATTGCTAAATCTTTAGTCTTTCTCATGACAATTGTTGCGGCAAATTTTTAGGTCATCTAAAAGTACAAATCAAGATTTGATAAGGGTATAAGAGTTAAGAATCTTATGTTGTGCATGTCTAAATGTGTGTTTTTAGCTAAATCATGACCATTGATTTTTACTTAAGGACTAAGGGCAAGATTATTACCATTGGACTAAGATAAAGACTTGGAAGTAACATCAAAGTGTTATAATGAAATAGTCCAAGTAAGGGTACACGTGTGCTTTCTACTTCAAGTAATATACACAAGCGTCCTAGGGTTTATGATGATGAAAACAAGTGTCCCTACAAGTGTCTACTTTTTATTTAAGATAACCTTATCTTGAAAATAATAGGTGCAAGTGTCTTACTTCTTGAAACTAGTAAGAACAAGTGTCTTGAAATTTTTAAAAGATCAAGATCCTATATCTTAACTCAAAATTTATAAGAATAAGTGTCTTATGACTTGTCTGGATAATGAAAATAACTAGTCTCCTACAACTTATATCTTAGCATATCTTTGCTAATGAAAATGATATGTGCCCTAAATCTTATCTAACATAAAACATGAATAAGTGTCCTAACACATGTATCAAGTAAAACAATTCCTACTACTATTATTATCATTATTATTATTATTATTATTATTAATACAATTTTCAAAAATTATATATATATATATACATTCTATATAAATCTTGATTTTATATATATTTATATATTACACACATAATTTTCAATTTTTTGTATACAAATATATTTTTCGATTTTTATACACATACTCTATAATTTCAAGTTTTTATATGTATAATCAGAACTGATTTTTGTTATTATTAATATAGTTATTATACCTATTCCGTGTATATAAAAAATCGGGATGCCACAACTCCCCCCCCCCCAAAAGAATCTGGTCCCCAGATTCTTATCTGATTGAATACCTCCGGGTAGTGTTTACGCATTTTCTCCTCTAGTTCCCAAGTTGCCTCTTCAATTTGATGATTTTGCCATAGCACCTTAACGAGTGGAATTTTCTAGTTCTTTAACTCTTGGAACCTTTGATCCAAAATAAGAATAGGTTTTTCTATATAGGAGAGGTTAGGCTCAAGAGGTAAGTTTTCAAGTGAAAGAATATGTGTAACGACCCGGCCCTTTAACTAATTTATTAAAACATAGCCAACTAAAACATGAAACTATGCTTATTTTATTGAAAATATATTAGAGTAGTGCGCAAAATACATAGTAATACAAAAGTTTATAACCTCACAGCCTCTCAAAAATACAAAATATCGGCCTCTCCAAAATACAAAATATCAAGCTTAATTCCGACTAGCAAAAGGCGCCGAACCGTTCCTCGCTATCATCCTTAGTAACTCCCACCTCCTTTTCGGCTAAAATTATCATATAGAGAAATGATCAACATACACGTTGAGTAGGAATTTTCACTTAATAACATAAGGTGCTCGTGTGTATAACAGATGCACATAATTACATAATATTTCACATAATATCTCACATAATATTTCACATAACATTACCTTTCGAGTCAGCTATTGGTGACTCCCTTATATCTCCCATATCAACATATTCCAACCGTTCACATCGTTAACCCCAATATTCCATCCGTCCACATCAATTCCATCCGTTCACATCGGTGGCTATGTCTCGAGACTATGCCAATTCCCTACAATCAATATGTGGAACACTCCGTCCATGAAAAATAGGATTAGGACATGGATGACGAGAACCGTTTTAAGACCGGCAAGCCCATTGCCGCCCGGCCGAACTCTAGCCCCATCCATTCCGAAGCACATACGAGCCAGACATGCACAAATAAAGTTTTTCATATATTTTCATATTATTTCACATCAGGTACATACTTCCACCCTTATAACTTTAAATATAAACGCATACTAAGAGCATGTTTAGCAATAATAAATATACATGTTTTTATACTAATTCTATGAATATAAGACATGAATATAACTAGAAATATACTTTCTAATACCTTGTAGTAACATAATGAAGCATAATATCATGATAATAAAATGATAAACTAGCACTAGAAATTAACTTATGTAATTAAGAAAATTCCTACCTTAAACTAGCTTTCTTGATATTTATATAGATATATTTATATATCTATGTGTGTGTGTGTGAGAGAGAGAATTGTGTGTGAGTGATGTGAAGTGTGTGTGTGTGTGATGGTCTTGTGTTTATATATATATATATATATGTACCGTGTGTGTGTGTGTGTTATATATGTACCGTGTGTGTGTGTGATTGTCTTGTGTTTATATATATATATATATATATATATGTACCGTGTGTGTATGTGTGATTGTCTTGTGTTTATATATATATGTGTGTGTGTGTGTGTGTGTGGGAATAATGTCAAGTGTGTGTGTGTGTAGAAATCCGTGTATGTGTGTGCTTGTGGGAGTGTGTGTATATGATGGAAACTAAAACTCAAGCTTCTATTTATAGAGGTTGGTTAAGACACATTATTAAAAATTAATTATGTCAATTTTTCATAATTAGATTCATCTTACTCATCAATATTTAATAAATGCATACATGCTTAGTAATAAGCCTAAATGTTATTAGGTGTGCTCTAATATTGATGAATGGAAGTCTAGGTTAATGTAAATAATACAAGTGTTTCAATTTCTAGAAGAGTTATAACAAGTGTAAAAATTCATTTAATGCTAGGAATTATCAAGAATAAATATTAGAATTATCAAAAATAAATTAGAAAAATCATATACCTATATAATATGTAATTTTCGGATATACATATACCTATATATATATATTATAGTTAGAACATGCACATATATATATATATATTATAGTTAGAACATGCACATATATATATATATATATATATTACGGCTATTTAGATAAATAAATAATTAAATATTGTTAATCCTATAAAGTGTTTATGATTAGTATGTATTAATTTAGTTATTAATGTATAGATATATATACGAACTTATATATATATGGATATATAGATCTATTTATGTAAGTATATATATGTATGAATTTATATATATATATATATATGAATATTGTAAGGTCCCGATCTTTCACTCATACGTTCTATTATATATGCTTAAATGTATGTGACTTACGTGACTTGCATGTTATATGCATCATTTACGAAACAATATTGTTTTGCAAAATGTGCTCGTTTTATTTACAACATGCATCGAAATAGGATTATTTTCTCATCGATGGTTAACCATCCTTCCATGCATAAAAATTCAAGAAAAATATAGTATGTGTATATATATACTTAAGCACGTTTATATATATAGATGTACACACATTAGATTAGGAATTTTCTCTTTACTTCTTATAAATGCCATTTCACCAAAATGTGTCACTTTTACAAAATAATCTTGAGAATAATTAGTTAAATTTCTAACACATAAAACCATATATATGTATATATAGATATATATTTAGTTTTCATATATATATATTTTAGGAAAAGCCCTAAAGGAGGCATAAATTGCATTTGTCTCCCCTAAAGACTATTTTCTTCCATACTTTCAATAAAATATCCAAAATACATAAAATAACTCACAATTTCAGAAAATTAGAGGGGAGGACGTTTTTCAGCATATATATATGCATAAATTCAATGCATGGTGGATATTAACCCTTAGGTCTCAATCTTCTACCAATCACTATCCATTTACACTTGTAGAGACACTTGTATATACTTCTCTAGAAGTATACCTACATGTATGGTCAAGGATTACTTAGACTACCACTAAGCACTTATAGACCACCACTAAGCACCTTAGACCTCTTAGTTGGGTATTGAGTTGGAAAGAAGGTATCATTAGATTAAGACTTAATCCTATTTTAATCCTATTTCTTCCATTTCTTCTAACATTAGTTATAAGTAGTCAAAGGTGCAAGAAAATGCAAAACACCACACACTCACACACACAAGTAGCCGGTCACACACACACCCTCATATTTCACTTTTGTTTGTTCATTTTACCCCACAAACTCACCTTTTTCTCCTTCTTGCACTACTTTGTTTCAAAACCTAGAAAGAAAAGAAGAAAACCCTTTAGAAGAAGGTAGTGATTTCTCTTAAGACATGAGTTAGTTTTCTTATAACATTAGCATATTATTTCCCTATTAGGACATGGGATGTAACCACAAGTTGGTTACTATCTTAGTCCTAAGGAATTTCATGATAGATTAGTTAAATGTATGATATGTGTTCATGAATGAGTGTGCTGAAAATTTGAACATTTTGATGGATTTATGTGCTAATAATTTAGGGTTTATCCTTGTCTAGGGTTTATATATGTGTTTATGGTTTTATTCATGTGTTAGAAGTTGCAAATTCAGTGTTTAAAACTGAAAATTGGAGTTGTTCTCAAAACTGAAATTACTGTTCATACAGAACCTCTTGTTTTCAAAGCTGAAAAGTTCGATTTTTGCACGGCCTGAAAACCCGAAAATTTCCAACCAAAAACCTGATTTATATACTTGAAATTCAGTGTAAAATAAGCTGTAGAAACAGGTTTTTAAAATCCGGAGGTTTGGGTTACGAAAACTGGAAATTTCAGCGGTTGCGCGTGAAAACGTTTCGCGTCGCAGTCTGGTAATTCCAGGTCTCGTAAGCTGAAATTTCGACATTTTTCCAACTAAAAGTCTATTTTACAACCTTGGGCACATAGGTGTAGAGTTTCAAGGGGGAAATTGAGTGGTTTGAAAGCTACAAACTTCTGTTCGCCTTCGTAAATGTCGATTGTGCAAAACTGAAAATTGTGTTACGCTATGCTGGAAACTGTGCAATAACCAGCTGAAACAGCTTGTTTTGTGTTGATATTGTGATTCAAATGTGTTGATATTGTGTGTATATGGGCCCAAACACGTGATAGGGGTGGATGGGGCTGAGTTCGGCCGGGCGGCAACGGGCTTGCCGGTCTTAAACGTTCTCGCCATCCATCGTTGCCTAATCCCACCTTGCATGGACGGAGTGTTCCATGTACTGAAGTGGGTCGTAGGAAATCGGCATATGCCCGGGATATGACCACTGGAGTGTCGGGTTGGGTGGGAGTAATGGTTGGAATTGAATTACGGCACGGCGAGATAAGGTAGTCGCCCGTCGAGGCGAAAACGGTAGAAAAATGTGCAATTTATGATGCTTATGAATCTGAAATTTTATATGGTTTATATTGATGCAAGTATGTGAAAATATGTATGTTCAAGTCACACACGCACACCTTATGTGTTAAGTGAAATTACTACTCAACGTGATTGTTGACGTTGTTAAATATCTAATGTTTTAGCCGGACATGAGCATGAGGTTATCAACGAGGAGGATAGCGAAAGGCGATTTGGAGCTTTTGGCTAGAAGAAGTCTTAGACGAGTTTTTGTAGTCGTGTTATGTATTTAGGACTAATATCATGTAATTGGTGTTTTGCTATGTTTAATAAATAACTTCTACAAAAATTTTCAGCTTACTATATTACAAGTATTTGTAGCATTTCTCTATAACTAGCCAAGGGTTTCGGGTCGTCACAAATATATTAATCTTAAATAAGTAGAAAGTGAAAACATAGTAGTTATTGCACATTTCACTTATAAAATAATAAAACACTAAACAATTTAATCACCTAGTTTACGTATAAAATAATAATCACATAAAACACTAGATAAGTTAATCATATAATTAACTTTTAAAATACCTAGAAATACCGGGTCATTACAATATGAGTTTCATAAAGGAAGTATTTCTGGACTTGAGATACGTGAAACACATTGTCGATACCCATAAGGCTAGGTGGTAAGTCTAGTCGGTATGCGATCTTTCGTATTCATTATATGATTTCAAGTGGTCCAACATGCTTGGGATTCAATTTTCCTCCTTTGCCAATTCTTGTGAACCCCTTCTTTGGAGATACCTTAAGGAATATTTGGTCCCTAACTTCAAATTCCAAATCTCTTCATCGGTCATCTGTATAACTCTTTTGTCGATCCTGGGTAGCCTTCATTTTTTGTTTGATAATTTGCACTTTGTCAATTGCATCTCGGATGCGTTCAGGTTGCATTGCTTGATGTATTCCATCATTTGTTCACCTCCACTCATCCAAATCCTAGTATAGTGGTGATCGGCATTTTCTTCCATACCGAGCTTCATATGGTGCCATCTGTATAGAAGCCTGATAAATATTGTTATAAGAAAATTCAATCAAAGGCAAATGCTTATTCCAGCTGTCACAAAATCCTAGCACGCACGATATATACATGTCCTCCAAATATGATATTAATATGTCAGATTGCCTATTAGTTTGCGGATGTGACGCTGTGCTGAATTGTAACTTAGTTCCCATATGCGGTTGTATGTTTTGCCATAGTTCGGACGTGAACTTAGGATCCCTATCTGAGATGATACATGTGGGGATGCCGTGGAGTCTAGTGATTTCACGGTGGTAAAGTTCAACCGAAGTTTCTACCCAGTCAGTTGTTTTGATAGGTAGAAATGCGCTGATTTAGTCAGCCTATCCACAATCACCCTTATGCCATCATATCCACCACTTACTTTAGGCAATCCTACTAGAAAATCCAAAGTGACTTGATCCCACTTCCATGTTGGAATAGGTAATGGTTGTAGCTTACCTCTTGGTCTTTAGTGCTCTCCCTTTACCTTTTGACATATCCGGCATCTTTTTACAAAATCTGAGATATCTCTATGAAGACCCAAAACGATTGGCTAGTTATTGAAACATGTTATTAATACTTTTATTCTTGAAAGCTGAAAACTTTTGTAAAAGACGTTCATTACAAAGCAAACTCCAAGTACATGATAAGAGTCCTACACACATGATAAAATAACAAGGACTCAACTATGACTTCCTCTAGCCAAATGCTTCAAATTGTCCCTTCCCATCCTCGTTGGTAACTTCGTCCTCAAATTCGGCTAAAACATTGGATAACAACATCATCAACAAACATGTTGAGTAGCAATTTTTACTCAACACATAAGGTGCGTGTGTGTGCTACGAGCATGCATATTTTCACATACTTTCATCAAATATAAATCATTTAAATTTTCAGATCATGAGAATTGTAAAATGCAACACATTTCTACCGTTTTCCACCTCGACGGATGACTACCTTATCTCGCCGTGCCGTAAACTCAATTCCAACCAATACTCCCATCCCAACCAAACACACACCGGTGGTCATATCCAGGGCATATGCCGGATTTCCTAAGACCCATTTCAATACATGGACTCTCCATCCACGCAAGGTGGGATTAGGCAACGATAGAGAGTCGAGAACCATTTTAAGACCAGCAAGCCCGTTGCTGCCCGGACGAACTCGACTACATCCACCCCTATCACTTTGAGCCCATATACACATCATTTCAGCATGATTTCAACACAATTCCAACTGTTTTCAGCATGTTTTTGCATAATTCCAGCATGGAGCACAAAATTTCCAGCTTATAAACACAAACTTTTCAAACTGCAAATAAAAATTTCTTGCGTGCAATTTTGAAATTTCCAGCTTAGTTAACCGAAAATTCTAGCCTTGGAAAACAGGTTTTCAGCTATGAAAAACAGCATTTCCAGCTTTGAAATAGAATTTTCAGCTTTGAAAAATAAACAGGATTTTCAATTTTAAAACTGAATTTTGCAGCTTCTAACACATAAATAAAACTCTAATATAGTATAAATCATAACTACACATAATTTTCAGCTTCACCATTCAACAGAAATTCACAATTTCAACATGATCTTTCATAAACACACAAGTTGCATCTAGCTAAATTACTATGTAATCCATTAGGACTAAGATAATAACTAACTTGTAGTTACATCCTAGGTCCTAATATGGGAATAAATGCATGAATACACTACGAAAATCTAATATGAAACATTCACTTCTATAAGGTATAATATCTATGAATTAAAGTAAGAACCTTTACTTATGAAATTAAGTAAGCTCCCTACTTTAATTAAATATTCTTCTACCATTTTCAAGAGTGTTTTATGGAGTTAAGGGAATGTATAGGGGGCTAATATGTATATAAGTATGTAAAAAGAAGGGTTTATGTATATATATACACACACACACATGTGGGTAGAATATTTACTATAAATATGAAGTGTTTTGTGTTTAGTGTAAGGTGAGTGTGAGTGGGGTGTTTTAGGCGGGATTTAGTGTGTTTGTGGATGCGTTTGTGTGTGTTATGTGATGAAAATGAAGTGCTAAATTCCAAATTTATCCCCTATTTATAGTAGTTGTGCTAAGAAATAAGATTATTAAATAATGAAGTCATTTTCTAGTTATTGTCATCTTTCCACCTAAGGTTACAACTAAGGGTAATAAATGAAATCATCCAACTCAATACCTAATTATAGCTTAAGTGTGAGTCTAAATGCACACTTCATAATCTAGTTTAATCTAAACCTTACATGTATAAACATATCTAGAAGAAATCTTACATGTGCGAGTGTTCATTTAATGCAAGGAGAATTGGAGAGCAAGTAATAATATACACCATATATTTATATTATATATATATTATACGTACGCTTTCATTCCCCCCCCCCCTCTTTCTATATTTGTAGGATATTTTACTCATAGTATAATTATTCCAATGTTTATGATGATAAATACCTAAAGAAATAAAAATATAATGTTATATATTTATGTATATAAATTTTTTTGGATATATATACATATATAATGTAAGATATATATATATATATGTATGTATATATTATGTATAAATCATAGTCTTATAGCCTAGCATTTAAAAATAATTATTATAGTGTAAAAATGACAATATCAAGAATAATAATCTAACCCTTATTTATTTATATATATATATATATATATATATATATAAATTCAATGATTGGTATGAAAGCATAATATTTATTACACATATATATTGATTTATGTGCATATATGTATATAAATTAAATGATTGGTATGAAAGCATAATAGCTATTACACATTTCACATATAAAATAGTCACATAAACACTAAATAATTGAATCATATAATTAACTTTTGAAACACCTAGAAATACAGGATTATTACAATCTCTCTTTATAGCATTCCACCAGTAATGCTATTTAATATCTTGGTACGTTTTTGTTCCTCCTGGATAGAATGTGTACGGCGTCTTGTGTGCTTCTTCCAAAATCTCTTTCTTCATACTTTCAGGTATACACATTCTACCCTTATAACCTAAAATCCCCGTATCATCAACCCCATATTTCTCATTTGCATGTGCTTTTACCTGGGCCATTTGTGTCTGACTCCACTTATCATTTGCTTGCGCTTCACGAATTGTGGTCGTTAGTTCAGATTGGACTGTTAGGTCTGCTACTCGGGTACGAGATCTTATGATAAGATTTTCTTGAGCAGCTTTAGACGCTTCAATCCCATTGCTTAATTGTGCTAATCTGGCTTTCCTGCTAAGAGTATCAGCAACTACATTGGCCTTTCTAGGATGATATTGTATCTTACAATCATAGTCCTCCAAGAATTCCAAACATCTTCTTTATCCATGATGAGGTCCTTCTAAGTGAGTAAGTACTTTAAGCTTTTGTGATTTGTGTACACCTCGAAGGAAATAAGGCCTCCATTTGGCCAAAGCGAATAGAATTGCTGCCAGTTCCAAATAATGGGTTAGGTAGTTACACTCATGAGGGTGAAGTTTTCGTAATGCATAAGCAACCACTTTTCCATCCTGCATCAGCACGTACCCCAAACCCTCTCTAGATGTGTCAGCAAAATTCTCATTTCCTTCAAGTAGTGTTAATATTGGGGCTGTGGTCAAACATCTTTTTAATTCTTAGAAACTTTGTAATGACTTGGTATTCCTAGGCATTTTTAAAAAAGGTTAATTATATGATTAAATTATTTAGTGTTTTATGTGATTATTATTTTATATGTGGACTATGTGATTAAATTGTTTAGTGTTTTATTATTTTATATGTGAAATGTGTAGTAACTACTATGTTTTCATACCAACCATTTGATTCTACATATATACACATAAATCAATATATACATAATTTTATACATGCATTTTGTTTTTCAAAATCATAATGATAGGAATTATTTGTAATAAAGTCATATAGTAGTATTTGTGTAGTTTTAAACAATACATATATGTTAAATATTCATCTATATGTAATTTATTCATATGTATTCTTTAAATGTTATAATGTATGCATATTAGGTGACATTTAGAAATATAATAATTATGTTAGCCAAATTAATTTTGCAACATATAATTAGTACATAGATATGAATATATATATATATATATATATGTGTGTGTGTGTGTGTGTGTGTGTGTGTCGATCATATGTATAATGTATTAGAAATTATTTTTTTAAATATTATGTGAATTAGAAATTATTTTATATGCTAAATATTTATATGCATATATGTACATGCATAAGTAGTAGTTAAAACTATTTTCAATCATTCTTCTAATTTCTTACACATTAATATCTAAATTAAAATTTTTAAAATATAAGGAAATATATATACCCATTTTTTGAAGAGTTTACGTACACACACACACACACACACACACACATATATATATTCTACTTATTTAAGATTAATAGATTCATATATATATATATATAAATTCATATATTCGTACATATATATATACTTACATAAATAGATTAATACACATGCTCAAAATGTCATTGCCTTCATTAAATGAATTCATACACCTAGATTACTAGATAAATCAAGAATATATACACTTGTATTAATCTTGCTAAACTTAACCAACTATTTGTAGGGATAGTATTGAAAGAAGATACATATATTATCGCCATATTAAGTTAGACTAACACATAATCTAATTTAGGAGACCACTTAAGCACAAGTAGAGTAACACCTAAGCTCTTGAGTTGGATGAATACATTAATTACAAAACCAAGGTGTAAAGAAAACATTAATTATAAATTGACCTTAATAATAAAGAATTCTATTTCACAAACTAAACCCTATAAATAGAAGAGCTTGTCTTCCATTTTTCCCACACACAAACACATCCACACACACTAAATCCCGCTGAAAACACCCCACTCACACTCATCTTACTCTAAACACACAAAACAATTCATACGTAGAGTATATCTTCTACCCACACACACACACACACACACATATATATATATATATATACATAAACCCTTCTTTTTACATACATATATACATGTTAGCCCTCTATACAACCCCTTAATTCCACAAAACACTCTTGAAAAGGGTAAAAGAATATTTAATTAAAGTAGGGACCTTACTTAATTTCATAAGTAAGGGTTCTTACTTATAGAAGTGAGTATGATTTAAAATGCTTCATATTTGATACAAGGTAGGAATTTTGCCTAATGCATGAGTTGGGCTTTTATGTGGTATTAATGCTTTATTTCCATGATAGAACCTAGGATGTAACTACAAGTTAGTTACTATCTTGGTTGTAAGGGATTACATAGTAATTTAGTTATATGCTTATTGTGTGGTTATTAGAGTTTATCCTGGAATTTATGAAGGAAATTACGCTGGAATTGTGCTTGAAATTATGTGTAGCGGTGTTCTACACTATCCTAAGGTTTTATCTATGTATTAGAAGTTGGAAATTTCAGTTTTCTAAGCTGAAAATCCTGTTTTACAAGCTGAAAATCCTATTTTTACAAGCTGAAAAACCTGTTTTAAAAGTTGGAAATATCAGTGTTTACAAGTTGGAAATATCAGTTTTCATGCTGGAAATTCTATTTTCGCAGACTGAAAATTTCAATTTACATAAAGCTGGAAATTATATGGTTTATGCTGAAATTATGCAAAACATGCTGAAAACAGTTTGAATTGTGCTGAAATTGTGTTAAGCAAGCTAAAATTTATGTGTATATGGGCCCTGTCACGACCAGAAAAATACCCTTTTATTTTATTAAAATATGTTGGACTGAAATGCGCAACGGTAATATTTTCATAGTTGTATAAATAATTATCTTCACATAAAATTTGTACAAAATACAAAAGTTACAATTTTCAAAAGAAATACAAAAGTAACTTTATTAAGTAAAATGCTTCAAACACCCATTTGTTTCCACTGCGCCTCTCAAATGCTTCCGCTCATTTCTGTCTAAAAAGTATTGGAAAAGAGGAGTCAACGCGACGGTTGAGTAGAAATTTCACTTAACCACATAAGGTGGGTGTGTGTAATATGTGCACATAGCCATGTAATATTTCACATAATACTTTACCTTTCGATCACACTATCGTGATCATAATTTCCTTATAACTCCCATATCATAATATACCAACCGTTCACATTGTTGGTCCCAATATTCCATCCGTTCACACCAATTCCATCCGTTCACATCGGTGGTCATATCTCGAAACTATGCCAATTTCCTACGACCCACAACCAATACATGGAGCACTCCGTCCATGCAAGATGGGATTAGGCATGGATGGCGAGAACTGTTTTAAGACCGGCAAGCCCACTGCCGCCCGACCGAACTCTAGCCCCATCCACACCGAAAACACATTTGGGCCCGGCATGCACAAATAAAGATTTTCACATAACATATTCTCACATAATTTCACATAAGGAACATACTTCCATACTTATAACTTTAAATATAAAAGCATAAAATAGCATATTTTGGAATAATAAATATACATGAGCATAAGATATGAATATAACTAGAAACATAATTTCTAATAACTTGTAGTAGTATAATAAAGCATAATATCATGACAGTAAAATAATAAACTAGCACTAGAAAGTAACTTATATAATTAAGGAAATTCCTACCTTCAAATGTTTTTAGGAAAAAGTGGGTATATAAAGGGCTACATGGAAGAAAATAGGTATATATGGATGAAAATAGAAGGGTTTGTATATATATATATGTGGGTGGAAGATAGACTATAAAAAGGAAGTGTTTTGGGTGTTAAAAGTAGAGTTAGAGTGGGGGTGTGTTTTTAGGCGGGATTTTTAGTGGAGAGAAGGGTGGGATTTTTGAGATTAAAATGGGGTTGAGATTGTGATCTATATATAGAGGAGGAAAGGAGAAATAGCTAATATTATAACAAAATAAATAGATAACCATATATTCTATATGGGCATTTATATACACACATCACAATATGAACTACCTAGTATATATATATATATATATTTATGTATGTGGACATGTAGGTGTATATGTAGATATATAAATCACCACTAGTCTATATATGTGGATGTGTGTGTGGATATGTAGATATAGAAATTACCACTAGGTGATATATGGATGTGTGTGTGTATATGTAGAGATATAATTTACCACTAGCATATATATGGATGTGTGTGTGTATAAGTAGATAGATAAGTCACCACTAGTTTATATATGGACATATGTGTGTACATGTAGATATATAAATTACCCCTAATATATATATGGATGTGTGTGTGTACATGTAGATAGATAAATCACCAAGTATATATATGTATTGGAGATGATATTCTTGCAAAACAATTGCAAAATATACTAAAAATCTAGACTTTATATTTTTCATTTAATTAAAATCCGAAAATTAGGTTTATAAATAATTAAAATTGGAAAATTATGTTTATAAATAATTAAAATATGAAAATTATACATATAAATTCACAAAATATATTGTTGTACTTATAAACTTCGGAAATTACATATTTTCATATAAAATTCGAAATTTAACATTGAAGTTACAAACATTGACTAATTTATTTAGAAAATTCGAAGTAAAATAAAATAAATACATGTCTAAAATATTTATTATATTATTTTTGGAAAAGAATAATTATTAAACAAATTTTCCAAAAATAACAATCACAATTCAAAATTAATACTTTAAGGTCTAAGTTATAAAATAATTTTAAAGAATAAAATTCCAAAACCATAAAAATTTTAGGAATTAAAAGATTTTATATCAAATATTTTGCACGAAACATAATATATAATAAATTTTAAAATACTAGAAAGTACGGGGCCATTACAGGCCCGAAGTGATAGGGGTGGATATGGTCGAGTTCGGCTGGGCGGCAATCGGCGCGCTGGTCTTAAAATAGTCCTTGACCCTCCGTGGTTGTCTAATCCCGCTTTGCGTGGACGGAGAGTCCATGTATTGAAGTGCATCGTAGGAAAATTGAGCATATGCCCAGGATATGACTACCAGAGTGTTGGGTTGGGATTGGAGTGTTGGTTGGAAATTGGGATTAACGGCACGACGAGATAAGGTAGTTGCTTGTCGAGGTGGAAAATGGTCGAATTGATGTGCGGAAATTATGTTATTTATGATTGGAAAAAATTATGTGATTTTATGTTTGATTTTATGTTTGGTAAAAGTATGTGGAAGTATGCACGTTCATATCACACACGCGAACCTTATGTATTAAGCAAAATTTCTACTCAACATGAATGTTGACGTTGTTGTTCTATAATCTTTTAGCAGGATATGTGTAACGCCCTGGTACTTCCTAGTATTTTAAAATCAATTTTATATGATTTCATGTTTCATGTGATCATTATACTATGTGAAATCTTTCTTGTAATAAGCACTTTGTGATACATGCATATGTTTGCATACTTATAACAATTGAAATTATTTTCTTTCCTATTCATTTATTGATCATAAAATACAAAATTTTCGAAAATATATATACATACATATATATACAAATTTCAAATTATATATATATATATATAATAGGATTGGATATTTTTATATAAAAACCAAGTTATGAAAATGTCATCTTTATCCAAATGTCATCATTATCCAAAATCTTATCCCTATCCAAAATGTCATCTTTATCCAAATGTCATCCTTATCCAAAATCTTATCTCTATCCAAAATGTTATCCTTATCCAAAATGTCATTTTCATCATTAATAATTAAATAATACTATGTCTTGCCCTAAATTCTATGTAAAGGGTTCAATGTCTTCATTTTCCACACACTCAATATAAAATCCCGCCTATAAGACCCACACCCACAAAATCTTGCACTTTCAATATATATATCACACAATATCATTAGTATACCTTCCTATATACATATATATATAATTACCCTTCTTTTAAACATATATATACATATTAGCCTTTCTATATATCTATATATACACTCTACACTTTATAATTATAAAGAAGAAGGTACCCCTTTGAAAGGTAGGAGTATTGTTTAACTGCATGAGTAGAATAGGAATTTAAGTATCTTACAAGTCTTAAATATTTTATGCTTTTATTTCCATTGTAGTATTATGTGAAATTATGTGTCTACATGCACCTATGAAAACACACATGCACCTTATGGGGTTGAATGATATTTCTACTCAACCGTCGCGTTGACTCCTCTTTTTCAATATTTTTTTTAGAAAGAAATGAGATAGCAGATTAGAGTTCGCAGCGGAAGCGTTTCGAAGCCATTTACGCAATAAAGTTATTTTGTATTCCTTTTGAAAATTGTAACTTTTGTACAAATTTTATGTGAAATAATTATTTATACAACTATGAAAATGTTACCGTTGCGCGTTTCAGTCTAACATATTTTAATAAAATAAAAGGGTATTTTTCCGGGTCGTGACAATATGAGGAAGAGGTTACAAATGAGGAGGATGGCGAGAGATGATTCGAAGCGTTTGGCTAGATGAAATTGTAGTCGGGCCTTTGTAATTCTATCATGTATTTCGCTCTTGTTGTGTAATAAGAAATTTATGAGAATTTTCAGCTTTCATAATAAAAGTGATTGTAGTATATATCCATGTCTGGCTAGAAGTTTCGGGTCGCCACAAACCGGCATTGCATTTTTCATTCCATTGGTAAGGAGAATTCTAGCGAGTCAGTTGACTTAAGGGTTTTGCGAATTTAGAAAAATCTTGTAGGAATCATCGGTAATAACCAACCAAACCTAGAAAGCTTCTCACTTCATCAGTTGGACTCTCCGAAATCTTCCAATTATTGATAGCCTCCACTTTGGATGGGTTAACTTCAATTTCATTCTTGGAAATTATATGCCCCAAAAATATAACTTTTTCCATCCAAAAGTCACATTTACTGAATTTTGCATATAATTTGTTTTCTCATAACATCTACAACACAATCCACAAGTGCTCTGCATGCAGTTCTGGTGTCTTTGAGTATGCTAGGATATCATCAATAAAAATGACCACAAATTGATCCAAATATGATCGGAAGACTATATACATCATATCCATAAAAACTGCTGGTGCATTAGTCAATCTAAAAGACATGACAACAAATTTAAAGTGCCCATATTGAGTATTATATGCTTTTTTCGGAATATCTTCCTCTTTAACCTTGAGCTAATATTACCCTTGTCTCAAATCCAACTTAGAATACACTTGTGATCCTTGTAGAAGATCATATAGTTCTTCTATGTGTGGCAGTGGGTATTTATTCTTAACAGTCATTTGGTTTAGCTCTCGATAGTAAATGCATATTCGAAGTGTTCCATCTTTCTTTTTAACAAATAGTACTGGTGCTCCCCAGGGTGATGTACTTGGCCTAATATATCCACTTTCTATCAATTCATCAAATTGCTTCTTCAACTCCTTCAGTTCAACGGGAGCCATCCGGCATGGTATTTTCAAGTAAGACTTCATCTTTGGTATGATGTCGATTACAAATTTGATTTCTGTTCAAGGAGGTAATGAATTTAGTTTTTCTGGGAACACATCCTTGAACTCATTTACAATGTGGACTTCTTCTATCTTTATTTGGTCCTTTGGTTTGTTGAGCAAGTAGACGACGAAACCTAATGCTCCCTCCTTGATACATTTCTTAGCTTCAACAAATGAGATAAGGAAGTTCTATTAAGTCAGAGGGATATGTTTTCCCTTCAATTCTCACTGGGCATCCTTGTAGAACTCGATCATTAATATAACTAGACCCTAGAGGTGTGCTAATTTCAAAATTATAAGACAAAGGTTCAAGCGATGCCTCTAAGTGAATCACAAATTCCACGAATATGAAAGAATGAGTGGCTCTAGGATCATGTTGAACTTTCACAGGAGTGTTTAAAATTTAAGTCGTACCTTCCATCACAACAGTCAGATTAAGTCCTTCATCCTTTTTTAGTGCATAAGCTCTAGCTTTCACTCTAGGCCTTCCTACAAGTGGGACTTGAGTCCTCCCTTCTTGAGTTTGAATAATAGAAGTAGACCTCGAGGCTTTGGGCAGTCTCTAATCATATGCTGATCGCTACCGTATGTTACATATCTCCCATTTTTCTTCCAACAAACTGCCTATGTATGGTTGGGATGTCCACAATAATTACATCCAACTTTCTCCCTATTTCCAAGTTGGTTGAGGATCCGATCTCCTCTGTTCGAAGGCGCTTGTTACTCCGAATATCAAATCGTCTGAATTATCCTTCACCTCCAGAGCTGGGTGCCTTATGCTTGTTTCCTTTGTTGGTAATTTGTCTAATTAATCTCCCTTATTTCTGCCTCAACAACCATGGACTTACTCATAACTTGAGCATACTCTTCAATGTCAGTTGCCATTAATGCTTATCGAACTTTAGGCCTCAAACCATAAATGAATCGCTTGGTTTTTCGCCTTTGGTCGTTCATTATGTGTGGTGCATATTGAACCAAGTGAGTGAATTTGGCCTTATACCCATAAACATTAAGCATTCCTTGAATTAAGCCCATAAATTCCTTCTCTCTTGCATCACGTACTACTTGGGGTATAAACTTATTAGAAAATTCCTTCAAAAATATTTGATTCGTGTTCTATTTTTATTCCACAAGTCTCCACCAGTTGTGGGCTACTTCTTCCATCAAGAATACTACAAATTCGACTTGTTCTTTCTTATTACAGTGTAGACTCCTAAAGATTTTGACAAGTGCCACTACCCAGGCTTTAGCTTTTTGTCGTCAAGATCCCCATAAAACTTTTGTGGATTGAAATGCAGGAAATTATCTAAGATCCTATCATGCGGTTGCTGATTTTGATTTTGTTGTTGTTGACTTGTTTGCACAAAGTCTCACCAAATCCCAACCATTTGGCTTAAAAGATCACTATTGTTGCCTTTATTCGAGAAATGATTTTCTTCCGGCTCCATTCTTGCCGTGGGTCTTTGGTGGTGGTTTCCTCGAGGTTGTGTTATTGTAGGATGAGATGGTTCTGGAGTTGATTGGGAATGTAAACGGTTGCCATTGATTATCATTGTTAATCTAAATTTATGGAGTTGGATCTAAAGAACAGATATAATGAGTTAACCATTGATACTCCATACATATATTTCACACAAAAGTTCACACAAAACAACATATTCAAAGATCATACTTAGGGCACATATATGCACAAAATGGTCTAGTCTAAGCAAAACAAAAGAGGAGACCAGACTCTTGCCCCTATTCTTAGTTGTTTTCACGCATATATACATACAACATTTATAGTACTAGTCGTTACTTCCTTAATTAACCAGAACTACCATTTTCCCTGGTTGACTCCTTATCTGGTGGCGTGGCCCTATGGATATGATGGAGTTCCTCAAGCTCTCATTGAATTGTTCCCAACTACTGTTGAATAGCACTAAGCTCTATTGCTTGATGCTGTAACAAGGCGTGTCTAGTGTCGGCTAGGCCATTCCAAAGGCTTACACTTCTTCTTAAATTTGCAACCTCATTATCCCTATTGTTAATCTGCTGCTCAAGTTGCTGTTCCAAATTTATGATCTCAACATTTTTATGTTGTATTTGTTGTTCTGAGTCGTAGACACGAGCCTGTTCCACAGACAACTGGGCTCGCAACAAGTCTAGCTCTCTGTAAGCATTTTCTAATATTGTATTTCTATGGCCACTTAATTCTCTTGCTTTATCTCCCGAAATCATAATGCGGTCTTAGTGGAACCTAAGGGCTTCAGCCACATAGTTATGAAAATATCCCTCTGGTTCATTCCCGTTAGGGTAGTAATATAAAATAGGTAGTCACGTCGGATTTGGATCCCCCCAAGCTAGTCCTGTCCTAAGGCAACCCCGTAATCTCTCTGGTTACAATCTCACCCCTCGAAACCTATCTTAGGAGAGTATTATGAGTGGCCATTTGTCACCAACCAAACTAGTTGATTAGTAGGATCGAAAACCCAAGTCATACATACGCATATAGGTACTCATAATTCTAACACACGACTCGTAACCTAAACTAGGCTCTGATACCACCATTTTGCCGCTCCTCCCACTAGGATCCTCATATACGATTAGAGCCCACTGACGATCATATTAAGTACCAATCTTGAGGTTAATTCCCAGTACAAACACCTAAATTCCTAGTACCAATATATATATATGACTAAACCAGTAACCCAAAAGTACAATGCCAAAATAATCAATTCGTAGTGACCAATAGCAAAGTCATAAACTTTTCGATAAACTGAACTAATGAACCGGGCAAGATAATTAAAGCTACAAACTGGAGACGCGACGGTTATCTTACAGACAACCTTTATCCTGATTTTGAGGAAGTGAACAGAAAGAAAATGGGGGATAAGTCTAATCGACTTAGTGAGGCCAAACATAGATATATATATATATATATATATATATAGATTTAACAGAAATATGATCAAAAACCGTTAAATCATAAAAAGTCCGCATAGTGTGAAGTGTATCTTGAAACAGTATCTGGACTAATATTGATAGTAAGCCATCGATAGAATCTCCAACCTTATGACTACCCAAAATAGACAAATCATAACTAAAACCCTTGTGCCTCCTTTGTTGAAAAGCCACCTCGACATTAAACAAGACAGAGGTGTATCACGCGTCTGTGCAATACACCAATCCAATCCTACAATAGTCAACCTCTGGTTGTACGTAGGGATCGGATCCACAGAATGGTATCATAAAAGAAGGTTCCATCGACAGTCCATTCTACCCGACAAATCCCTCTTACACATACCAGGCCCAAAAAGGAAGGTAAAAGGCATTCACCTTAGGGTTTATTGTCTCACCAAGTTTATGGATTAGATTGACTATGTCTACGACGACCTGGTAAATCCTATTATTTAAATATTTGATATTATGAATTATGTGGCAATTACTATGTGAATTAGTATTTTATGAAGAGGATTTCTAAAGATTAGATATGATTTTTTTTGTGAATAATTGTGCATTACACTACATGCATTGTATAAAATATGAGTCTTCCTTCATTTATTTTCTTAACATTTGAAACATGCAAAATATTTGATATAAAATCTTTTAATTCCTGAAATTTTTATGATTTCCCAATTTTATTCTTTAATATTACTTTATAACTTGGACCTTAAAGTATTAGTTTTGAATTGTGATTGTTGTTTTTGGAAAATTTGTTTAATAATTATTCTTTTCCAAAAATAATATAATAAATATTTTAGACATGTATTTAATTTATTTTATTGGGAATTTTCTAAATAAATTATTCAATTTTCGAATTTTGTAACTTCAATGTTAAATTTTGGATTTTATATTAAAATATGTAATTTTCAAAGTTTATAAATACAACAATATATTTTTTGACTTTATATGTATAATTTTTGAATTTTAATTATTTATAAACATAATTTTCGGATTTTAATTAAATGATAAATATAAAGTCTAGATTTTTAGTATATTTTATAATTGTTTTGCAAGAATATCCCCTCCAATACATATATACATCTATTAGATTTCCTAGTTTATTTAACATTTCTAAAATAATTATATTAGTTTATGCATATATATAACTGAATATATATATATATATATATAAGTGTATATTTAATTTAATTAGTTAAATAATTAGTGTATATAAGTAAATAGTTAATTGTGTGTCTATACATATATATATATATATATGTTAGTGGTAATATACTTATCTACATATGCATATATAAGCTAGTGGTGAATTATATAGCTACATATACACACGCACATCCATATATATACTAGTGGTGATTTATATATCTACATGTAAACAAATATATCCATATATAAACTAGTGGTGATTTATCTATCTACATATACACACACAAATCCATATATATACACTAGTGGTGATTTATATATCTACATAAACACCTACATATCCACATACATATACATATATATATACTTGGTAATTAATATAGTGATGTGTATATATTAATATCCATAGAGAGTGTATGGTTTATATATTTATTTTGTTATAATATCAAACATTTCTTCTCTTTCTCCTCTATAAATAGATCACAACCCCAACCCCATTTTCATCCCTAAATCCCGCCTAAAAACACTCCCCCACAGTCACTCTACTCTCAACACCCAAAACACTTCCTATTTATTGCCTATCTTCCACCCCCCCCCCCCCACACACATATATATATATACACAAACCCTTCTATTTTCATCCATATATACCTATTAGCTTTCTATATAGCCCTCTATATACACTCTTTTTCCTAAAAACATTTGAAGGTAGAATTATTACTTTTTTCATAAGTAGTTTAGGCAAAATAGTTTTACATTATTTTCACAAACAAGGCTTTAACTTGGGTTTACCAAATAATGGTAAAAATACCAAGTAAATTACCTATGTTCCCATTTTAGGCTTTTATGCCTCACATTATTTGCTATACATGTTATTATCATGATAGTTGTTTTCGTGCTATTATGCTTTCATAAAGATATATGCATGAACATAATATGTTTATTTATGCTTTGATAAGATCTATGTGTTATGAGAAAGTTATTTCTAAAAGATATGTTAGGCCCGAAATATTTTCGGAATGGGTGTGGCTGAGTTCTGCCGGGATATTCTATTGGAGATGCTGGTAATAAGTGTTCCAGCCCTCCATCTCCTAATCCCTCCTCATATGGACGGAGTGTTCCATGTGAGAGTGGGTCGTAGGCTTTGGCATATACCCGGGTTATGACCATTGGTTTGGTTGGGATTGGTGGAATCGCGGAGTGACTCGGTTGGATTATTTGATCCTAGTGGGAGTTATAAGGTATTACATCACTACATGTGATGAACAGGGAGTATTAGGTGATTTTAAGTGTTTATGTGCAACTTTCACACACCTGCACCTTATGTGATTGAGTAATAGTTCTACTCAACCCTCGCGTTGATTCTTCTTTATGTGACTAGTTTTAGAAAGAACTGAGATAGCGGATCAGAGTGGCGCAGCAAAAGCGTTTGGAAGCCTTTTACACAATAAAGTTACTTTGGTATTCTTTTTGAAAATTGTAACTCTTGTTTTTTGTATAAATTTTATGTGAAAATTATTATTTATACAACTATGAAAATATTACCGTTGCGCTTTTCAGTCCAATATGTTTTAATAAAATAAAAGGGTATTTTTCGGGGTCATTACAATGTCAACTCGGTAATCTCCTAAAATTTGCATTAATAGCTAAGGTTAGGATACTACGACGTAGTTGCTTATGACTAGTAGCCATTATTTAAGGAATAATATAACTAATTAGACCCTTGAATTGTCATAATACTTGCATGTTTATAACCCTATAACTTGGTGGTGATAAGTGAACTAACCTATGCTAAATAACTACTTTATGAAAAATATTGTGCATAGATACATAAGTAAGCAATATTCTTACATAAGTGGCAATAGTTTAAAAGAACAAGCTTAGTCTTTCAAATATGTATGCATATGTATGGCATATAGGTAAGCCTTAAGTTCCTACACTTATGTATAGGTGAAACATGTGCATAGGCATTTTCATAGAATAACTAAAGCACAAACATATGTACATATAGGTATGATTTAATTACTTAAAGTGAAAAGAACTTGAATCTAAAGCACATAAAGAAGTTTAGAGTTTATACATACCTTCTAATTGTGTAAGTAGACTCTGGGGTTTCTTCTATATATGTATAAATGTGTGTATTTTGGTGTGGGAACACCTTTATGTATAGTGTGTTGTGTATGTGAACCGTGTGCTTGTGTGTGTGTTGTGATATTCAATTGGGGTTGGGGGGGGGGGGGGGGGGGACGGGGGAGGCAGCCTATTTATAAGAGTTTACTCACGAGACAACAATATTTTATTGCTAAATCTTTAGTCTTGTTCAAGACAATTGTTGCGGCAAATTTTTAGGTCATCTAAGTGTACTAATCAAGATTTGATAAGGGTTTAGGTGTTAAGAATTTTATCTTTTGCGTATCTAAATGTGTGTTTTTGGCTAAATCATGGCCATTGATTTTTACTTAAGGACAAAGGGCAAGATCATAACCATTGGATTAAGACAAAGACTAGTAACTAACATCAAATTGTTATTGTTAAATAGTCCTAGAAAGTGTACAAGTGTGCTTTCTTCTTCAAGTAATATACACAAGTGTCCTAGGGTTTGTGATGATGAAAACAAGTGTCCCTACAAGTGTCTTCTATTTATTTAAGATTACCTTATCTTGAAAATAATCAATGCGAGTGTCTTACTTCTTGAAAATAGTAAGAACAAGTGTCTGGAAATTTTGAAAAGATCAAGTTCCTATATCTTATCTTAAAATTTATAAGAACAAGTGTCTTATGACTTGTCTTGATATTGAAAATGACTAGTCTCCTACAACTTATAAGAATAACATGTGTACCACAACATATCTTTGCTAATGAAAATGACATGTGCCCTAAATCTTATATGACAAATAACATAAACAAGTGCCCTAACACATGTATCAAATAAAACAATTCCTTCTATTATTATTATTGTTATTGTAATTTTTGAATATTATATATATATATATATATTCTATTTAAATCTTGATTTTATATATATATATATATATATTACACACATAATTTCAAATTTTATGTATACAAATATATTTTTCTGTTTTTATAAGCATATACTCTATAATTTCGGATTTTTTATGTATATAATAAGAACCAATTTTTGTTATTATTAATATAGTTATTCTACCCATTTCATTCATATAAACAATTGGGATGTCACGTAATCGGGTTTGATATCAATGTTAAGACACTCAACGATGATGTTGATCCACCACTTGGCAATAGGCACCTAAGCCTAGAATGTCATCAAACTTTTGCAACTAAGAGTTATTTTTAAATGCCTAGATGAAGTATAACAATAGCTTAGATGAAGTATATATTGAACTTAGTTTGGATTAGAATGAATTTTTGCATTTGGACTATATCACTTTTGCATCTTGATTGTATTATTTTTGTTATATTTGGGCTTTATTTTACTTCATTATCATGTTGATATGTGCTCCTTTTTTGCAAACATGATGGCTAATGAGTCTGTAAATGCTAACTTTGGTCACTTTGGTGAATGGAATGTTGCTTTTTATTTGTTTTTGAATTTTAGTTTTCTTTTTATTTTTATTTATGTGGCAAGTTGTGGAATCTAAAAGAAACATTGTATGTCTCTATTTTTATTGTATATGGCAGGTTGTGTGTTCCATGTTATTTTTGATTTCAAGCTTAACTCAATGTTTATACTCATTTATGATCGAGCTAAGCTCGAGCTTGATTTAAACAAGTAAATGAGCTCGAGCTTTATAAACTTGCTTCGAGCTCGGGTTTGAGTTACAGGATTCAAGCTTGTCAAGTTCGAGCTCGAGCTTGAGCTTAAAATCATCCCCTTGAGCTCAAGCTCAAGCTCAAGCTCGAGCTCTCAAAATGGGTCGCACTCAATTTGTTTACACCCCTATTGTTAATGATTAGATGTTATGCATTTACAATTTGATGAACAATACTCGTACTCTTAAAATGAAATATCTAGTAATCATATTATACATTTTTCTTATCATAAAAAGAAAAGTGACTTTGTTAAAGATAAACGAAATAAATGTAAATAGTTTGTTTGATTTTGATTTTATTTCCTAAAATTTGTATTTTATTTGTACACCTATGAATTCGTATAATATTTTTTGTACTAGTGAGCCGATGTTTTTAATCGTAACTCATAGAAGATGTATATCCTCAAATGATTAAATGTCAAATATTATTCTCCCCTTATAATAATAATAATAGTAGTAGTAGTAGTAGCAGCAGCACCAACCCATTTACTAAACCCTTAGCTAAAAGTTCTCTGAAGCACATCTTGGGAAGATGGGACTTAGGACTATCGGCGATTGGCTTGAGGGCAAGTGGGAACAAGGCAATACAATTTAGCTTTATAATTTCTCTTTGTATGAAACAGTCCATTCAATTAAATAATAAATTGCAAGTTTTATACTTTTTGGCCATCTTCATCGCATATCAATAGTTATATTATTTATTTATATTTAATGTATGTGGTTGAATCTCCACGATCACATTAAAGCTATGAGACTTGGCTTCGCATTGAGATTGAAGTCTTGAAACAAGTCTCTAAGGCATGATCAAAATTATGCCAAGTCATTGAGTCTAATTGAGACCGGGTGTATCGACTTGACTTACTAAAAGACTTTCATTTATGATGTATCTCAAATAGGAGGATGTCTTATTTCATGAACATCGAGTGTAATGACACTCATATGCATAAAATGGGTGCTCATTACGGAATGAGTTCACTGAGAATCCCACATGGAAACTCCTAAAAGGGCATAAAAGAATTAAGACTGTTTCCAAGCTTATGATGTGCTTAAACTAGTCCTAACTTTGAGGTTTCATAGTAGTCTTGTATATGGGTAGTTATATTTTGATATAGGTGCTGGCTCCATGGCGAGTCTTCATGCTCCTATGTTGCATATATGTCTCCCATATATGGAGACTAGTGAAAGTCAATAAATGATTCGTTGCTCGCCTAGTAGAGTGAGTGAGTATTTCGTACATTCTAATGTAATTACTCTACTTAAATCCTTGCACAAGGTGGAGGACAATGATTAGAAAAGGAGTTTTCTAAGTCAATTGTCAAAATGGACTACTTGCACGATTAAATTATTGAAATTAATTTGGAATTGAATTTCAATTAATTTATTGAATTAAGATTTCAATTTAGGACTAAAATTGAAATTGGATTTTAATTGAAGAACTAAATTGAAATAAGTTTTCAATTAAGGACCAAACTAAAATTTGATTTTAATTTGGGAGTTAAATTGAAATTAGAATTAAATTAATTTTGAATTAATCTAATATTTTTCAATTTAAATTCTAGAATTTCAATTTGACTATGAGACTATATGATAAGTCTTATAGTTAAATGATGAATTCTAAAAATTATTAAATATCAAAAAGGATAATGGATAGTTAATTGGTAGAGAATAAGAGGAGTCCAATTTAGACTCCAATTATTGGGCTCGACCACAAGAGGGGTGTATATACCCCATTACTGAGCCCCTTGATTATCACAAGAAAACGAAAAGAAAAAAGTTTTCTTTGTTTTATTCTCCCCATCAAAGTCATCCTTTTGACTTCTTGGTTTTCATTAGGTTTTGGTTTATTGTTTAATTCATAAATAATAAATCAAAACAAGCTAAAATATCCACCCTCTTTATAGCCCTATATACTAAAGAGTTACTATAGAGATTCATATATACTACGGTTTAAATTCAAGTCTTGCACAGAATTTAAACCCATGGTACAATTAACGAGTGGATACACTTGAAGGGAAGACAATTGGATTCTTAGGAAAGCATAAACCGTTCGTGACAATTTGGGAACGTGAATCACATATTTGAATACGCTCTTTTCCCTACAACAACAGAAGTGCTCGAGGTAATTAGATTACTCAACTTATTTAAATGATTTGGTTGTTTAATTTGCATAATTGATCTGCATCACGATAGTTATGAGATAATAGAATTTACAGATAATGTGATATATGTTTTAATTATGATATTCCTCTACGCCTACTAACGCGGATCAAGGGAGCTCCAATGGTGTCAAGGTCGAAGCAAGAGGCAACAAGAAGGATCCATTGGCTCTTCCTAATGGGCCAATCACAAGGGCACAGGCTAAGGCCTTTGGGACAGCCATTAACTCATATGTACAAGACCAACTCACACTTGAGTTGCAAGAGCATGAGTTCACTAAGTGCGCAATTGGGCTTGAAGGCACACCTAAGCTACTCCATATGCTTGAGGCGTGTTCTATTGATGAAGGGGCTGCCTAGCCTTGTTTAATTGAGCTTAAAGCTTATTTGGGCTTTAATTATTTTTAATAGCTTGTGTTTGGATTTTAAACACATGACTTGATAGACTTTAATAAGTCCTTGTAAGGATGGCACTTTGGGCTTCACTTAAAGCCCATTCCTTATGGGATTCGGCCTAATGGGTTTAGTTTAGGGTTTGGCTTTGTCTAAGGTATAAATACCCTCTTTAAACTTTTGGAAATCAGATTTCTTTGATTGAATAAGATTAAAAAACGTGATTCTCATGTTCTTCATGAAAACGTGTCTATGAACCCTAGCATAGGAATTGTGAGCTCTACAATCTCCATTCCAACAAGAATATGACTTATGCTTCAAGAGTACTTGTAAGTGTTGATCTTTTCTTGATTAAATCCTTTTAAATCTTCTTCTTGAGTACAAGGGGGTAGTGGGTTTGAAGGGTAGGATCTATCTTGTTCTTTGCTTTATGCCGAATTTCCATAATCTTCGCATGAGTATATGTTTTGATTAGGGCCGTCGTATCATTTGGTACATTGAGCATGTTAGGCTAGTTTTACAAGTTTTGAGACAAGAACAATTGTATGCTAAGCTTAAAAAGTGCACCTTTTGTATAGATAGACTTGCATTTCTTGGTTTTATTGTGAGTTCGCAGGGTATTGAAGTGGATGAAGAAAAAGTCAAGGCTATAAAGGAATGGCCCATGCCTAAAACCATATCTGAGGTAAGAAGCTTTCATGGTTTAGCTGGGTTCTACAGGCGGTTTGCAAAGGACATTTCTACCATAGCTGCGCCTCTCACAGAGATCGTGAAGAAAGAAGTTGGGTTCCAGTGGGGAGAAGCACAACAGAAAGCGTTTGATACTTTAAAGAATAAATTGTGTTCAGCTCCTATTCTTGTTTTGCCTAACTTTGATAAAACTTTTGCGATTGAATTGGGGTTGTTTTGATGCAAGAGAAGAAACCAGTAGCATACTTTAGTGAAAAGTTGAATGGAGCTCAACTCAACTACTCTACATATGACAAAGAGCTTTATGCCCTTGTTAGAGCCTTAGACGTGTGGCAGCACTATTTGCTGCCCAAGGAATTTGTAATTCACACGGATCATGAGTCATTGAAGCATTTAAAAGGGCAAGGTAAGCTTAACAAGAGACATGGTAAGTGGGTTGAGTTTATAGAGCAGTTTCTTTATGTGATTCAATATAAGCATGGGAAAGAGAATGTTTGATGAGAATAGGAATACCACATCTAAGGATCTGTTGCAAGTACCCGTTGGACCAATTACAAGGGGCCGAGCCAAGAAATTTAAAGAAGCACTCAATGGACTTATTCAAGACTTATGGGTTGATTCAAAGTGCAAGATGGACTCAAATGAAAACTTGGGGCTGCTCAACTTAATTCAAGCTAGTGATGGGCCTTTCTCAAGTGTGAATTAAAGGGCAAGATTGATAGCAATAATTTCAGTGTGATTTAGAGAACAAATAGAGAACTTTCCTTTTTCTAATTTTGGCAAATTTAAAGTCCTAATTTCCTTTCCTTTATATGTGTGATTGGCTGATTATAAAGCCACCAGAATTGTGGGAGTTTCCTTTTCCATTTAAGGCATGTTAGTTAGGGCTTCATTAGGGTTTATTATTTTTGGTAAAAACCAAAAAAATGTTTTGTATGTTCAGCCTATATTAAGGCTGCGGCTGCAATGTAAAAAACAGCATACGTTTTATCAAAATTGAGAGTTTTCTCTTTGGTTCTTTACGAACTATTGAACTTATCAAGACTTCGTTCTTGTGGCGTTCAAACACCGACTTATCCAACGGATTTCCATCACTGTTGGTGGCGTCTACAATATACCAAGGCTCGTGCTTCCACTAAAACATCGGGTTGAGGATTCCTTTCCAAGGTTCGTGTTTTGTGTGAGGTATTGGGTTGCGGTTTTCCCCCACTTTCGAAGCCTGAGTGCAGAACGGTCCTAGGGTCCAATATTGTTGTCGGGTCTCGTTGCTCTAGTGTGGCTGGCGAGGTTCGCATCATTTGGTATCAGAGCCAAGGTTTTTGTCCAGGTTTTGCCTATCTTTGCTTTCGTGTATTATCCTAGGTCTCGTTTTAATTTCGATTGCTGTTCGTAGGCTTTGCGTACTGTCCTAAATTTTAGGTTTTGAGTCAAATTCGTGTGGGGTGTTGTTGGAGACAATTTACATCTTCAATTTTAAATTCCAGTTCAGTCATTCATTGTAATAGGTTTCAGTTGTAATTGAGTCTTAGTTTGCTATATCCAACAAAAAAAAAATGAAAAAAAGGAAAAAAAAAAAAAAAGAAAGCAAAAAAAAAATGAAAAAAAAGGAGAATTGTTGGAGGCTTTGATATCTTGTTCATTAGCCTGATTATACCTGCTCGTGAAAGACTATTTTTGTGGACACAAAATATTACCAAATCACCCATTGATATTTTAGCCAGTTCTTGTACTAAACTCGTTGACACTTTTGGTGATCTCAACATCACAATCCGGCTAGTAAGAACGTGAGTGGATTGCTGCTTGAACATCTTGATCTTGTTTGATTAGTTTTGAAGAGAATCAAAAGAGAATTATTTCGAGTGGAAAAAGGCAGGAGTGATTAAAGCATTAGAGTGTTGAAAAAGCCAAATTTGAGTGACAAACACGAGTGTTGAGTGAACATAAATTTGAGTGAAACACGTAAGGGAGTGAAAACTTTGTGAGGTCCTTTTTCTATTTATAACACTCTTTGCAGGTAAAACATGTCTCAACAAAATCGTGATGAAGAACAAAGAGTAGGTGATTGGAGGCTGCGTTTAGAGGCCATGATTGGAGAGTTGACCCGGACGGTGAGGATGCAATATGAGGAGACGCAAGAACGCCTTGACCAATTGGAAAATGTGCGAAATAGGCAGCCACCTCATGGTTCTAATATGCAAAGAAGAGAGAGGGTTCAACCTAGGAGGGAAAGGGATGAAGATGACAGGAACTATGGGTTAGGTTCTGATGGAGAGGATGATAGGGATTCAGTGGCGAGTTATAGGAGACATGGAGGTCGGGCTAGAGAAGGTAGGAATCGGGAGGATAATAATTTGGGAAGTATCAAAATGAAAATTCCATCATTCCAGGGTAGATCCGATCCTGAAGCTTATCTTGAATGGGAGAAGAAAGTGGAGTTTGTATTCGACTGTCATAGTTACTTCGAAGCTAAAAAGGTAAAGTTGGCAGCTATTGAATTCTCTGATTACGCCATAGTTTGGTGGGACCAACTAATGATTAGTAGGAGGAGTAATGGAGAGAGACCAGTGAGTACTTGGGAGAAAATGAAGACATTGATGAGGAGGAGGTTTGTGCCAAGCCATTACTACTGGGAGTTATACAAACGATTGCAGGGACTTAGGCAAGGAAATCGGAGTGTAGAGGATTATTACAAGGAAATGGAGATTATCATGATTCGGGCTAATATCGAGGAGGATCGAGAGGCTACGATGGCTAGGTTTTTGCATGGGTTGAATCAGAAGATCCTTAAAGTAGAGATGCAACACTATGTTGAGTTAGAGGATATGGTGCATATGGCCATCAAGGTGGAGCAACAACTCAAGAGAGGAGGACGAGCGGCTCATACTTCGCGTTCCACCTCTTGGAAGCCGAGTCACACCAAAAGGGAAGACAAGCCTCAAACTTCTTCTGCTTCCAAGCCCAAGACTGAGCAGAAGCCCAAGTCCACCAGCAACAATTCACAAGGTAAATCCAACACTTCTACCTCTAGGAACCGTGACATTAAATGTTTCAGATGCCAAGGCAGGGGTCATGTCGCTAGTCAATGCTCGAACAAGCGAGTCATGATAATGCGAGACAATGGAGAGATTGTCACTGACAGTGAGGACTCCGACACCGAGTCTATGCCACCATTGGAGGATGCGGATAATGAGGAATATGCAGCCCAAGGCGAGTTGTTGGTAGCAAGACGAGCTTTAAGTGTGCAAGTTAAGGAAGATGAAGAAGTGCAGCGTGAAAACATTTTTCACACTAGATGCCATGTCCAAAACAAGGTATGTAGTGTGATCATTGATGGAGGTAGTTGTACTAATGTTGCTAGCACTACTATGGTTGAAAAGCTAGGGCTACCATTGATTAAGCATCCCAGGCCATACAAGTTACAATGGCTCAATGATAGTGGTGAAGTAAGGGTAAACCGACAGGTGTTAGTATCTTTTCGCATTGGAAAGTATGAAGATGAGGTTTGGTGTGATGTCGTCCCAATGCAAGCAGGGCATTTGTTGTTAGGACGACCATGGCAGTTTGATCGACAAGTCAAACATGATGGGTTTACCAACAAATACTCATTCGAGTTCAAACAAAGAACAGTCACTTTAGTTCCGATGACACCAAGATAGGTGTACGAAGATCAAGTAAGGTTGCAGCAAGAGGGCGAACAAAAAAAGAGTGTTGAAGAAGAGAGCAAACAAAAGAATAAGAGTGAGAAAAATAAGAGCGATGAGAGAGCAAAAAAGAAAAGGAGTGAAAATTTGAGAGAAGAAAGAGAGAAAAGGGTCGAGAAAATAGAGGGAGAAAAAAAGAGGGTAGATTCGACCAATGAGAGAAAAATAGAGAGAAAACTCAATTTCTATACAAAAGCAAGTGAAATCAAAAGAGCGATGTTTCTAAGTAAGCCAATGATTATAATTTTGTATAAAAAGGCATTTTTAAACACTAACGAGATTGACTCTGCTTTGCCTAGTTCTGTTGTTTCTCTTTTGCAGGAATATGATGATCTCTTTCCCGAGGAAACACCATCGGGGTTGCCACCTATCCGAGGGATTGAACATCAGATTGACTTCGTACCCGGTGCAGTACTGCCAAATCGACCAGCCTATAGGAGCAATCCTGAGGAAACAAAGGAGCTTCAAAGGCAGGTACAAGAGTTGATGGATAAGGGGTACGTGAGGGAAAGCATGAGCCCGTATGCCGTTCCAGTTTTACTTGTGCCTAAGAAGGATGGAAGTTGGAGAATGTGCGTTGACTGTACAGCTATCAACAACATCACGGTAAAGTATCGACATCCCATCCCTCGATTAGATGACATGTTAGATGAACTGGGGCTTGTGTGTTTTCTAAAATTGATTTGAAGAGTGGGTATCATCAAATTCGCATGAAAGAGGGGGATGAATGGAAAACTTCCTTTAAAACAAAATATGGTTTGTTTGAGTGGTTAGTGATGCCTTTTGGTTTAACTAATGCATCGAGCACATTTATGAGATTAATGAACCATGTTTTACGTGCTTTCATAGGCAAATTTGTTGTGATTTACTTTGATGACATCCTCATTTATAGCAAAAACTTGGATGACCATGTTGCGCATGTTAAGTCTGTCTTGGATGTGCTTAGAAAAGAAAAGTTCTTTGCTAACTTGAAAAAGTGCACTTTTTAGACCGATCGACTTGTGTTTTTGGGCTTTGTTATTAGTGCACAGGGAATACAGGTTGATGAAGAGAAGATTCGGGCAATCCAAGAGTGGCCTACTCCTACAAACATAGGTCATGTCCGGAGTTTTCATTGTGACGATCGGGCAATCCTTACTATTTAAATAATTGATTTAAAATTCTGATGCGGATCAAGGGAGCTCCAATTGTGTCAAGGCCGAAGCAAGAGGCAACAAGAAGGATCCATTGGCTCTTCCTAGTGGGCCAATCACAAGGGCACGAGCTAAGGTTTTTGGGACAGCCATGAACTCATATGTACAAGACCAAGTTACACTTGAGTTGCAAGAGCATGAATTCACTAAGTGTGCAATTTGGCTTGAAGGCACACCTAAGCTACTTCATATGCTTGAGGCGTGTTCTATGGATGAAGGGGCTGTTTAATTGGGGTTAAGATTATTTGGGCTTTAATTATTTGTAATAGCTTGTGTTTGGATTTTTAAACACATGACTTAATAGGCTTTGATTATTTGGGCTTCACTTAAAGCCTAATCCTTCTAGGATTTGGACTAATGGGTTTAGTTTAGGGTTAGGCTTTGTCTAAGGTATAAATACCTTCTTTAAACCTTTGGAAATGAGATTTTTTTGATTGAATAAGAGTAAAAAACGTGAGTTTCATGTTCTTCATGAAAACTTGTTCATGAACCCTAGCATAGGAATTGTGAGCTCTACAATCTCCATTGCAACAAGAATCTGATTTATTCTTCAAGAGTACTTGTAAGTGTTGATCTTTTCTTGATTAAATCCTTTTAAGTCTTCTTCTTGAGTACAAGAGGGTTGCGGGTTTAAAGGGTAGAATCTATCTTGTTCTTTGCTTTATGCCGAATTGCCATAATCTTCTCATGAGTACATGTTTTTGATTAGGCCCCTCGTATTATTTGGTATCAGAGCTTTGGCTAGATAAATTCTTATTTATCTTAGATTCTAGGTTTGAGTTTCTGAATTCCTTGAACTCTTTTATGCGTGGTGCCACCTTCTTGATTGTTATTGTTGCTGAATTTGCATGATTGTGTGATCTTGATTGTTCTTGCTTGATTCTTGATTCTAAAACATCATCCTTGATCCAAATTTGTGTTTTCTTGAAACTTCTTGGTCGTTTCTGTCATCCATAAGGGCTGGTTGTTCTTATTTCAAGAATTTTCAAGAAACGCTTTCTTGAAACCAAGATTGAGGATCTTGATGATTTGTCTTGTCCCATTGGATTGTTTACCATTGAAACTATCAATTGAGATTTTGATCTTATAAAAAAAAAAAAAAAAAAAAGAGGAAAAAAAAACGAAGAAAAAAAGGGAAAAAAAAAGGAAATTCGAAATTGATCTTGATTGAGTAGTGAAATTCTGAAATTTTGCGTTAGTGTCGTTCTTGAATTAAAATTCTGCCTTTGCTTCAATTCCTTGAAAGACTCCACTTTTTAATACGAGGGGCCTAATCAAAAACATGTACTCATGAGAAGATTATGGCAATTCGGCATAAAGCAAAGAACAAGATAGATTCTACCCTTTAAACCCGCAACCCTCTTGTACTCAAGAAGAAGACTTAAAAGGATTTAATCAAGAAAAGATCAACACTTACAAGTACTCTTGAAGAAGAAATCAGATTCTTGTTGCAATGGAGATTGTAGAGCTCACAATTCCTATGCTAGGGTTCATGAACAAGTTTTCATGAAGAACATGAAACTCACGTTTTTTACTCTTATTAAATCAAAGAAAATCTGATTTCCAAAGGTTTAAAGAAGGTATTTATACCTTAGACAAAGCCTAACCCTAAACTAAACCCATTAGTCCAAATCCTATAAGGATTAGACTTTAAGTGAAGCCCAAATAATCAAAGCCTATTAAGTCATATGTTTAAAAATCCAAACACAAGCTATTACAAATAATTAAAGCCCAAATAATCTTAACCCCAATTAAACAGCCCCTTCATCCATAGAACACGCCTCAAGCATATGGAGTAGCTTAGGTGTGCCTTCAAGCCAAATTGCACACTTAGTGAATTCATGCTCTTGCAAATCAAGTGTAACTTGGTCTTGTACATATGAGTTCATGGCTGTCCCAAAAACCTTACCCCGTGCCCTTGTGATTGGCCCACTAGGAAGAGCCAATGGATCCTTCTTGTTGCCTCTTGCTTTGGCCTTGACACAATTGGAGCTCCCTTGATCCGCATCATTCCCTCCTTCCTCAAAAAGATTTGTCCTCAAATCTGAATCTACATCAAAAGGAGAAAGATCAGAAACATTAAATGTTGCAGAAATGCCATACTCACCTGGTAGATCAATCTTGTAGGCATTGTCGTTAATGCGCTCCAAAACTTGGAATGGGCCATCACCACGTGCATCCAACTTGCTTTTCCTTTGGTTTGGGAATCTCTCCTTTCTAAAGTGAACCCAAACCCAATCACCCGGTGCAAAGACAATCCGCCTCCTTCCTTTATTTGCCTTGTCAGCATAAAGACGGTTCTTCTTCTCAATGTTGGTGCGGGCTTTCTCATGTAATGACGTCACCAAATCTGCCTTCTTTTGTCCATCTAAACTCACAAGCTCAGTTAAAGGCAAAGGACATAAATCCAGCACAGTTAAAGGGTTAAAGCCATATACAATCTCAAAAGGTGAAAAGCCGGTAGAAGAATGAATGCTCCTATTATATGCAAACTCAATAAATGGCAAACAATCTTCCCAAGTTTTTAAATTCTTACCAACAATTGCACACAATAAGGTTCCCAAAGTCCTATTCACAACCTCAGTTTGTCCATCTGTTTGTGGATGGCAAGTAGTAGAATAAAGCAATTTAGTTCCCAATTTACCCCACAAAACACGCCAAAAATGTGAAAGGAACTTAGTATCCCTATCGGAAACAATGGTGCGTGGCACCCCATGTAAACGCACCACCTCTCTAAAGAACAAATCAGCTATGTTAGTTGCATCATCAGTCTTATGACATGCAATAAAGTGCGCCATCTTGCTAAACCTATCAACAACAACATATATAGAATCTCTCCCACGCCTAGTCCTAGGCAATCCAAGTACAAAATCCATGGAAATATCAGTCCAAGGCGAACTAGGCACAGGTAAAGGCATATAAAGACCATGTGGCATAGACTTAGACTTGGCCTGTTTACATGCAATACATGAAGAGCAAACTTTCTCAACATCTTTTCTCATATGTGGCCAATAAAAATGTTCATTCAACATGTCATAAGTCTTATGCACACCAAAATGCCCCATTAGACCCCCACAATGTGATTCCAACACTAGCAGGTTGCGCATAGAACATTTAGGTAGACAAAGTTTATTTCCCCTAAACAAAAAGCCATCATGTCTATAAAACTTGTCAAATGCTCCATGTTCACAAGCAACATAAACATTCCCAAAATCAGAATCATTCACATATAATTCTTTGATATGCTCAAAACCCAACAACTTAGAACTAAGAGTAGAGATCAAGGCATACCTTCGGGATAATGCATCTGCCACGACATTCTCTTTCCCGTGCTTATATTGAATCACATACGGAAACTGCTCTATAAATTCAACCCACTTACCATGTCTCTTGTTAAGCTTACCTTGCCCTTTTAAATGCTTCAATGATTCATGATCCGTGTGAATTACAAATTCCTTGGGCATCAAATAGTGCTGCCACACGTCCAAGGCTCTAACAAGGGCATAAAGCTCTTTGTCATATGTAGAGTAGTTGATTTGAGCTCCGTTCAACTTTTCACTAAAGTATGCTATTGGTTTCTTCTCTTGCATCAAAACAGCCCCAATACCTACACCAGAAGCATCACATTCAATCTCAAAAGTTTTATCAAAGTTAGGCAAAACAAGAATAGGAGCTGAACACAATTTATTCTTTAAAGTATCAAACGCTTTCTGTTGGGCTTCTCCCCACTTGAACCCAACTTCTTTCTTCACTATCTCTGTGAGAGGCGCAGCTATGGTAGAAAAGTCCTTCACAAACCGCCTGTAGAACCCAGCTAAACCGTGAAAGCTTCTTACCTCAGATATAGTTTTAGGCGTGGGCCATTCCTTTATGGCCTTGACTTTTTCTTCATCCACTTCAATACCTTGCGAACTCACAATAAAACCAAGAAATACAAGTCTATCTATGCAAAATGTGCACTTTTTAAGCTTAGCATACAATTGTTCTTGTCTCAAAACTTGTAAAACTAGCCTAACATGCTCAATGTGGTCATCAATAGACTTGCTGTAGATAAGGATATCATCAAAATACACAACTACAAATTTCCCTAAGTAGGCACGCAAAACATGGTTCATTAACCTCATAAATGTGCTAGGTGCATTAGTTAGCCCAAAAGGCATAACCATCCATTCATACAAGCCATACTTAGTTTTAAATGCAGCTTTCCATTCATCCCCAGGTTTCATTCTAATTTGATGATACCCACTCATTAGATCAATTTTAGAGAAATATTTAGCACCATGTAGTTCATCTAACATGTCATCTAACCTAGGAATGGGATGTCGATACTTTACAGTGATTTTGTTGACTGCTCTGCAATCAACACACATCCTCCATGTCCCATCCTTCTTAGGTACCAAAAGGACTGGAACTGCACATGGGCTCATACTCTCCCTCACAAATCCCTTCTCCAGTAGCTCATCAACTTGTCTTTGCAACTCCTTAGTCTCCATGGGGTTGCTCCTATATGCTGGACGGTTTGGGATTGTTGCTCCAGGAAGGAAGTCTATCTGATGCTCTATTCCCCTCAATGGTGGTAGACCACTCGGCATCTCTTCTGGAAAAACATCAGAAAACTCCTGCAATAAAGAAACAAAACTAGAAGGGAGAATAGAAGTGTCAAAGTCAGTCAAAGAAAAATAAGATTCTTTAAACCGAATCATCAAGATCGGTTTACCCTCACTAATTGCACCCCTGATCTCTCTTTCTCTCACAAAAAGTGTTTGTTTATTTCTTCCCTCACTCTTCTTTTCTCTCACCACTGGGCCATTTACTTGTTTACTCTTTTGTTTGGCCTCTTTTCCCTCTTTTTTTTTTTCACTTTCTTTCTCTTTCTTCTCACTTCCCAAATTCTGCCCCTCTCTCTCCATAAGCTTCTTTTGGTCTAAATAGACCTCACTAGGTGTCAATGGAGTAAGAGTTACGCGCCTTCCTTCATGGGAGAATGAGAATCGGTTGAGGTAACCATCATGGTGCACTTTCCTATCGAACTGCCACGGCCTCCCAAGCAAAATATGGCCAGCTTGCATTGGAACCGCATCACAAGTCACCTCATCCTTATATGGTCCAATTGAGAAAGAGACTACAACCTGCTTGTTCACCCTAACACTGCCCATGTCATTAAACCATTGAAGCTTATATGGCCTAGGGTGTTTCTCACATTTTAACCCCAATTTACTCACCATACTAAGACTTGCCACATTTGTACAACTTCCACTGTCAATTATAAGTGTGCAAACCTTGCCTCCCACCAAGCACCTCGTGTGAAAAATATTTTCCCTCTGTTCTAAGCTCTCCTCTTGCAACTGCATACTCAACACACGCCCGGCAACCAAAGAAGATCCAACCTCAGGTGCTACCACAACTTCTTGCTCCTCTTCTTCACCCTCACTGTCACCACAATATTCTAAGTAGGGCATCTCTTCCTCGCCTTCAGATTCTGAATATACATAACCATTCCGAACCACTATGACTCTCTTATTGGGACATTGAGAGGCGATATGACCCTTGCCCAAGCACTTGAAGCACTTGATGTCCCTACTAGGTGTAGTTGAGCTAGAACCTCTTGAATTGGAGCCTGAATTGGAGTCTTTAGCCTTGAGGCCCGAATCTGCCCCGTTTGGTTTAGGGTTTTGAAACTCCTTTTTCTCCTCCTTTGTAGGCCATTTAGAACCCCAAGAGTTGCTGGTGTTGCTTGCAAACTTGTTGGAGCTCTTGCTCTTCTTCTGCTTCTCTATCTTCATGGCCATGTTAAGCATGTCTTCCATAGAATCATACTTGTAGAGCTCAATCACATCAGCTATTTCCTTGTTCAAACCACTCAAAAACCGAGCCATGGTTACCTCCTCATCTTCTACAATGTTAGCTCTAACCATGCACATCTCCATATCTTTGTGGTAGTCTTCAACTGACTTAGCCCCTTGCACCAGCCTGTGCAATTTCTGATGTAACTCTCTAAAATAGTGGGAAGGTACAAAACGCTTCCTCATTGCCTCCTTCATGTCGTCCCAATTGCTAATGGGGCGTCTCCCCACCTTTCTTCTACTCAAGTTGAGTTGATCCCACCAAAATAGAGCATAATCAGTGAACTCAACTGCAGCAATCTTCACCTTCTTCTCTTCTGAATATCTATTGCACTCAAAGATCATCTCAACCTTTCTTTCCCACTCCAAGTATTCTTCTGCATTGTTTCGGCCTTTGAAAGGTGGAATTTTGAGCTTGATGTTGCCCAAATTCCCATCTACCTTGTCAACTGCCACTTCGTCTTCCTCTTCTTCATAGGCTGGATTTCTAGTACTTCGGCCTCCAAACCTTCCCTTACCTCTTCCACGCTCAAGTCTGCCTTGCCTCCAATTGTAAGTCTCACTAGGCCACTCATCTTCATTATCAAACTCATCTTGCAAATTTTTGTTGGTATGAGCAAATGGTGTATGCCCTCTCTTTGTTGTAGTTGCTTGATGAGATTGAGAACTTCTTCCCTTCAACTCTTGGTCATGTCTCTCCAACTTGTCATTCATGGCCTCTAGAGTCTTGTTCAAATGAAGAAACTGCCCTTTAAATGCTTCTAGAATGAATTGCATTTGAGGGTCGTCAACCTTGAAAGCCCGTTCATCTCCTTCTTTAGATGAACTAGACATTGCTGTAAAACAAAAGATCGAACACTATAGGCAGATTGTTAGTCACTCACTCCCTTACGTGTTTCTCTCTTTAAAACTTGGCTTTTCTCTCCCAAAAGGTGTAGGGTCTCACTCCAGCCTTTTACCACTCCTCCACGCGTCTCAATTGCACTTCAGAATCCAACAAATGCCACAAGAAAACAAGAGTTTGGAAGACAAGAATAAAACCTAACAAGGAAAATTAAGCAAGAACAAAAACTAGAAAGAAGACTTAAAACAAACGGAACGGTAGTGCAAGAACAAGGCAATGCACCACTTGATAATATCAATCTAGAGTGTAGACACAAGCAATTAACACCCTAGTAATGTCAAAGAGGCAAAAAGGTAGCTCAAAACAAGAAATTAAATAACTAGAATCAAAAAGAGACAATTCTGGTCACAAGAGACAAAGCGAACTAAATAAGAACCTAAGTTATTTCTACCCCAACAAAGGAAGCAAACAAGAATACCAAAATCAGAATTTTCAATAAGGAAGTCAACGGTAGCCGAATCACCAATAGTGCCAATTTAATTGATTGTTAAGTACTAAACAAGCACAAGTGTGTGTGAGAGTGTAATAGGGCTGCCAAGAAGGGAAAACTAAAAGATTAATGAATTCAGCCCCTTTACAAGGAAAGACACGAATTTTGATTGCAAGAAAATGTCAAGAGAATTTGGTGTGGTCCTTGTTCTCATGCAATCAAATTTGTGCACATGCTATTTCTCCCAAATAAGGCATGACAAGTGGAGTTGCTCAATGAATTAGTTGTAGTCACATGCAATTCCACCAAATAAGGCTTGAAAAGTGATGCGGATCAAGGGAGCTCCAATTGTGTCAAGGCCGAAGCAAGAGGCAACAAGAAGGATCCATTAGCTCTTCCTAGTGGGCCAATCACAAGGGCACGGGGTAAGGTTTTTGGGACAGCCATGAACTCATATGTACAAGACCAAGTTACACTTGATTTGCAAGAGCATGAATTCACTAAGTGTGCAATTTGGCTTGAAGGCACACCTAAGCTACTCCATATGCTTGAGGCGTGTTCTATGGATGAAGGGGCTGTTTAATTGGGGTTAAGATTATTTGGGCTTTAATTATTTGTAATAGCTTGTGTTTGGATTTTTAAACACGACTTAATAGGCTTTGATTATTTGGGCTTCACTTAAAGCCTAATCCTTATAGGATTTGGACTAATGGGTTTAGTTTAGGGTTAGGCTTTGTCTAAGGTATAAATACCTTCTTTAAACCTTTGGAAATCAGATTTTCTTTGATTTAATAAGAGTAAAAAACGTACTCATGAGAATTTATCTAGCCAAAGCTCTGATACCAAATAATACAAGGGGCCTAATCAAAAACATGTACTCATGAGAAGATTATGGCAATTCAAGAAAAGGATTTAAAGGATTTAATCAAGAAAAGATCAACACTTACAAGTACTCTTGAAGAAGAAATCAGATTCTTGTTGCAATGGAGATTGTAGAGCTCACAATTCCTATGCTAGGGTTCATGAACAAGTTTTCATGAAGAACATGAAACTCACGTTTTTTACTCTTATTAAATCAAAGAAAATCTGATTTCCAAAGGTTTAAAGAAGGTATTTATACCTTAGACAAAGCCTAACCCTAAACTAAACCCATTAGTCCAAATCCTATAAGGATTAGGCTTTAAGTGAAGCCCAAATAATCAAAGCCTATTAAGTCGTGTTTAAAAATCCAAACACAAGCTATTACAAATAATTAAAGCCCAAATAATCTTAACCCCAATTAAACAGCCCCTTCATCCATAGAACACGCCTCAAGCATATGGAGTAGCTTAGGTGTGCCTTCAAGCCAAATTGCACACTTAGTGAATTCATGCTCTTGCAAATCAAGTGTAACTTGGTCTTGTACATATGAGTTCATGGCTGTCCCAAAAACCTTACCCCGTGCCCTTGTGATTGGCCCACTAGGAAGAGCTAATGGATCCTTCTTGTTGCCTCTTGCTTCGGCCTTGACACAATTGGAGCTCCCTTGATCCGCATCACTTTTCAAGCCTTATTTGGTGGAATTGCATGTGACTACAACTAATTCATTGAGCAACTCCACTTGTCATGCCTTATTTGGGAGAAATAGCATGTGCACAAATTTGATTGCATGAGAACAAGGACCACACCAAATTCTCTTGACATTTTCTTGCAATCAAAATTCGTGTCTTTCCTTGTAAAGGGGCTGAATTCATTAATCTTTTAGTTTTCCCTTCTTGGCAGCCCTATTACACTCTCACACACACTTGTGCTTGTTTAGTACTTAACAATCAATTAAATTGGCACTATTGGTGATTCGGCTACCGTTGACTTCCTTATTGAAAATTCTGATTTTGGTATTCTTGTTTGCTTCCTTTGTTGGGGTAGAAATAACTTAGGTTCTTATTTAGTTCGCTTTGTCTCTTGTGACCAGAATTGTCTCTTTTTGATTCTAGTTATTTAATTTCTTGTTTTGAGCTACCTTTTTGCCTCTTTGACATTACTAGGGTGTTAATTGCTTGTGTCTACACTCTAGATTGATATTATCAAGTGGTGCATTGCCTTGTTCTTGCACTACCGTTCCGTTTGTTTTAAGTCTTCTTTCTAGTTTTTGTTCTTGCTTAATTTTCCTTGTTAGGTTTTATTCTTGTCTTCCAAACTCTTGTTTTCTTGTGGCATTTGTTGGATTCTGAAGTGCAATTGAGACGCGTGGAGGAGTGGTAAAAGGCTGGAGTGAGACCCTACACCTTTTGGGAGAGAAAAGCCAAGTTTTAAAGAGAGAAACACGTAAGGGAGTGAGTGACTAACAATCTGCCTATAGTGTTCGATCTTTTGTTTTACAGCAATGTCTAGTTCATCTAAAGAAGGAGATGAACGGGCTTTCAAGGTTGACGACCCTCAAATGCAATTCATTCTAGAAGCATTTAAAGGGCAGTTTCTTCATTTGAACAAGACTCTAGAGGCCATGAATGACAAGTTGGAGAGACATGACCAAGAGTTGAAGGGAAGAAGTTCTCAATCTCATCAAGCAACTACAACAAAGAGAGGGCATACACCATTTGCTCATACCAACAAAAATTTGCAAGATGAGTTTGATAATGAAGATGAGTGGCCTAGTGAGACTTACAATTGGAGGCAAGGCAGACTTGAGCGTGGAAGAGGTAAGGGAAGGTTTGGAGGCCGAAGTACTAGAAATCCAGCCTATGAAGAAGAGGAAGACGAAGTGGCAGTTGACAAGGTAGATGGGAATTTGGGCAACATCAAGCTCAAAATTCCACCTTTCAAAGGCCGAAACAATGCAGAAGAATACTTGGAGTGGGAAAGAAAGGTTGAGATGATCTTTGAGTGCAATAGATATTCAGAAGAGAAGAAGGTGAAGATTGCTGCAGTTGAGTTCACTGATTATGCTCTATTTTGGTGGGATCAACTCAACTTGAGTAGAAGAAAGGTGGGGAGACGCCCCATTAGCAATTGGGACGACATGAAGGAGGCAATGAGGAAGCGTTTTGTACCTTCCCACTATTTTAGAGAGTTACATCAGAAATTGCACAGGCTGGTGCAAGGGGCTAAGTCAGTTGAAGACTACCACAAAGATATGGAGATGTGCATGGTTAGAGCTAACATTGTAGAAGATGAGGAGGTAACCATGGCTCGGTTTTTGAGTGGTTTGAACAAGGAAATAGCTGATGTGATTGAGCTCTACAAGTATGATTCTATGGAAGACATGCTTAACATGGCCATGAAGATAGAGAAGCAGAAGAAGAGCAAGAGCTCCAACAAGTTTGCAAGCAACACCAGCAACTCTTGGGGTTCTAAATGGCCTACAAAGGAGGAGAAAAAGGAGTTTCAAAACCCTAAACCAAACGGGGCAGATTCGGGCCTCAAGGCTAAAGACTCCAATTCAGGCTCCAATTCAAGAGGTTCTAGCTCAACTACACCTAGTAGGGACATCAAGTGCTTCAAGTGCTTGGCAAGGGTCATATCGCCTCTCAATGTCCCAATAAGAGAGTCATAGTGGTTCGGAATGGTTATGTATATTCAGAATCTGAAGGCGAGGAAGAGATGCCCTACTTAGAATATTGTGGTGACAGTGAGGGTGAAGAAGAGGAGCAAGAAGTTGTGGTAGCACCTGAGGTTGGATCTTCTTTGGTTGCCGGGCGTGTGTTGAGTATGCAGTTGCAAGAGGAGAGCTTAGAACAGAGGGAAAATATTTTTCACACGAGGTGCTTGGTGGGAGGCAAGGTTTGCACACTTATAATTGACAGTGGAAGTTGTACAAATGTGGCAAGTCTTAGTATGGTGAGTAAATTGGGGTTAAAATGTGAGAAACACCCTAGGCCATATAAGCTTCAATGGTTTAATGACATGGGCAGTGTTAGGGTGAACAAGCAGGTTGTAGTCTCTTTCTCAATTGGACCATAT